>JZSA01006669.1:0-18528 GCA_000956155.1 Cotesia vestalis | reverse complement strand
ATCATCATCATCATCATCGTCACATTATCATTATTATTATTGTTAGTATTAACAGAGTCGTTGTTTTCACATTTATGTTCGTACATAAATTAGTGCATACCGTTCCTCGTTTATGCACACAAATATACCTAGCGCTGAAATAAATATATACATATGACACATCATGTTCTAAATATTGATAACGAGAGCGCGATAACACGTTTGAGTTAAGAGACGCCGACGTAATTATCCCGTCGTCATGAGTCGTAACCGGCCTACGATAAACAACTTTAACTAAATCAACACGTGGTCCGGGTGCAGTAGAGAGTTTTATTTATTTACAACCTAATATAAAATTAATACTAGCACATTTTAGTTAAATCATACAACTTTTATTTTTTCACAATATTCCAACAAATTCTTCAAGTCCGATTAATTTTTCTTGTATTCTCATAAAATTGAGCTAATTTATGCACTTATTATTCAGAACAGCCGATTCCAAGATCATTTGTGTACTTTAATTCCGTCTTTGATTAGACGCACCGCGGGAAGTCGGCTTCCGGGCGTGGGTTGTTCGTGTGTATCGAATAATTAACAAGCCATTTTTTAAATGATAAGGAATACGAAACATATTAAATAATGCTGATTATAATGTTGATTTCACACCTTATGAGATAAAATAAGAAGAACAACCATTTTGTTTAATTAACTTTGCTATAGTCGTAAAAAAAAATTTTTTTATAGCCGATCTTGTAATATATGACCATAAATGAGGATAAAAAATTAATTTATAATTTTCTAGATCATTTGTAAGATAATTATCGTGTAAAATAATGAAAATTAATTTTATTATAGATAAGCTCTTTAAAAGAGTCAAAAAATGATTTTTTATTTTTGTATTAAATACTTTTAATATAACTTTCCTCTAGTGAGAAAATTTAGCTAGCATGCGCCACCTGTTGAGTTTTTCAGAAACTAATTTTAATAAATAGGCCGTATTTTGTTTATTTTAATTGTAAAAATTAAATGCTATTCTAAAATTAATCCGAGCATATGTAAACAAAAGAAAAAAAAATTTATAAATCGATCAATTATCGTGTAAGATAAAAATAAATTTAAATAATTGTTTCAATTGAAAATTAATGTCTAATAAGCTCTTAAGAGGAGCCACAACGAGAATTTTTATGTTTGGACTTGATATTTCAAAGTTACCTTTCCAGTAGTGAGAAAATTTAGCGACCATGCGCCACCTGTTGGAATTTTCCGGAACTAATTTCAATAAAAATGTTATATAGGACTATCTGAGGCTGGATACGGGTATATGAATTGATAAGTGGGATAATATGGCCAATTGTAATACGAATAATTGAATACAGAATTATGAAATTATAAAAAATAAAATTTTTTATCAAAAATCTTTAATTTATCTACCAATTATTTTTTTAAGCCAAAAAAAGACGTCTTCTATTCCAGTCGCATAAAATATTCCACAAGCGGTCGTACAACGAAGTTAATTAAATGAAAATAGTTTGATTACAATTCAATAAGCAGGAAATTACTTATTGAATGTCATTTAAATAGCTAACAACCACGTGCAGCCAGATGTGTTGGCTCTTACTTTTTATTCGTCATTTAAATGCTATAACTGCTGACGTAGACCACCCGGTCATTTACCTATACACTGATTCCATTATCATTTATTTTTAGTGTCTATTTATGTTTAATTTGAATCAAAATCAAAAATTCTATTTCATGAGCGTGACTTCAAAAAAACTCCGTTAGATGTCGGGGGGGGAACAATGTTTCTCGCATGTTCAAAAACATAAACAAACAAGGAGAAGGAATTCATCTTCCTAATAACAAAATTAGGGCCACCAGTTCAGGAATTCAAATATTCTGGACAAAATAACTCGGTTACTAAATTCCTGGCATTATAAGTCTCGAAGGAAACCGTTCGTCTCGCTTCTACACCAACAAACTCTGAGGATTATACAAAGCCCAACGGTATTTATAAAAAGTTTGTGAAACAAAATAAAGGAGCTAAGAAATAAAGGTCCTGGCGGATTTAAGATGCGGCTGCAGAAAAAGATGACGTCGGGTGGCCGGTTAAACTTTCACGAGTGAGGAGACGAAATATTTTTTACTTATTGGCGCTTGTACTGTCAATTGTTTTTGTTGTTATTATTATTCGGAGTGAATTTTCACTCTTATAACTTGAAATATTGCATGGAAAAAAATTAATTTTGATTCTAGAAAAAAATTCTTGAACAAATAAAATAATTTCAAAGAATTTTGGCATCTTCGATCGAGTAAGAAAATTCTTAAATTAATTTGGATCGAGAAAAAAAATTTGTGAATAGAACGCCATCTGTTGATAGTATAATTTATACGGTGATGTAAGATAGATTTAAGTGTGTAGCTGAGTGGTGGGGGCTGGTGAGGAGGTTGGCGCAACGAGCAGAATGTCTTTGCCAAAACACGAGCGCTGAAAAACCTTACACTTAGTTTGTACATTGGAAAAATTGGGAGAAAATTCGGAGTGAATTTGGAGGTTTTTTTCAGCGGAGTTAATCTCGATTTTAATCCCAAAAACATCCGGAGTTTTTACACTAAAATAATTTTTTATTTGCTGAAACAAGTTTTAAATGCTAAATTACTGACAAATACTTCAAACAATTTATTTAAAGTTTAACTTTGTAAATATTAATAATATTTTTTAAAAATTAGGCTTTGGAACGTTGAACCAAATTTTTATTAAGATTATTTTGTTTTTAAGTCTTGTTGATAAATCCTGACGTAGAAAGTTTAAAATAGTAAATTGTTAACAGTACTACGTTTAATTAAATAACTGCCCGATAAATCCTTACGATAATGACTCTACTTCCTAAAATCGGAATTCAACTTCCCAAGTTTTGCCAAAAAAATGTATAGCCCTGGTTATAGTATCGACTTTTTGCATCGAAGACACTGTAAAAGGACTTCGGCAGAAAGAAGAATAAAATGGGCGCCATAGAAAATAAAAAAATCAACTCCCCGGAGAATTTTAAGCAAGCCCGGGTGACGGTGATACGTTTGAATTTTAAATTTAAGGTTAAAATCTCTGTTTTTTTTCATACATTAAGTGTAGGGATTGATACTTAACCCGCTCTTGGGACATTTCACATTTTTTTATTTTTTATTTCAATGATAAAATAAATCCGGGGTAATTTGAAATTGTAATTTTTGATTGAATTTGATGCCGACATGTCGATTAAGGGCCACTGTCTTCATTTTAGTGGATCCCTCGAGACATTTTTGTCGATTTCGGGAAGGAGATGTAATCTATTTAAGAATTATCAGCACGCAGTTCTACTGAATTTTTTCTAAGCCTGTTTTTGAAGAAAAACTAAAAAAAATTTTTTTACTAAAAATCAAAATTATTCTAGATAATTTATTAATTAAAATTAATATTGCTTGAAAAATTTTTTTTACAAGTTACTTTAAAGTAAAACAAATTAATTACCGAGAAATTTTTTGCACCTCAAAAAAATAATTAAAACAATTTTTTTTAAGATTGTGCAAAAATGGTTTAATAAGAGCTAGAGAAAAAACCTTTGAACAAAAATTGCAGACCATAAAATTTCTTAAAAAAGGTCTCTTTGCTTTTTTGGCTCGAATCAAAATTATCCGAGTTAGGACTAGTGTACTGCAATTTCTAAAGTATCTCATTCAAAAGTTCTCCTGTAATTTTTCAATCGCCCTTTTTGGGATGCACAAAATCGAGCGAACAATGCTCGAAAATTTGCATACCTAGATCACAGAATGACACGATCAATGCATCCAATCATCCCAGATCGTCTTTCACGAAGGATGACCTGGTACATCAAACAAAATAGTGATGTAGACTGGCAAGTAGACAAAGACCGGGTGTAGACAAAATGGAGACTCTGCGGGGAGCTTTCAGATGGCTGCTGGCTGGTGGTCGGGGACTGATAGATGTTACTCACTTCTGGCTACTGACTATTCACTTCGGATGAGCAAATCGGAAGTGGAAGTCAAGAGTTTGGTTGTAAGGATCTGTGAATATAGTTGTTCGTACTAATACATGTGTCATATTTTCGAATAGAAGGATATGTGTATATATATATATATATATATATATATATATATATATATATATATATATATATATATATATATATATGATATGAGGCACGAGGCGTGAAAGTACGCAGGCTACTACTGGCATTAGTAGCACGAGCCAATGCGCCGGTGGTAACGGTGACATATTTATTACCACTTGACTAGATACAACTCGCTGGCATAAGCTGTATATCCTAGTGTTTTATACCTCAGCTTACTGTTTTTAAATTACACATCAGTCCATCAGTCATCGTCTATGGTACGAGCTAAGGTTGGAACTTTGAAGATTCTATTAGCTGGTGGATTTTCGTTAAAAATTACCAAAGGACATTCAATTCCTTTATCGTTAGATAATTATTTAATACAATGTACAAAATGTAAGTACCATTAATTTTTTAGGTAGTATTAAGAATAAAAATAATAAACGTCAAAAATTAAGATTAATAATTATTAAAAATTTTTCTACTGAATTATTAAGTCATCTAGTGATTTTAAGTCGTTGAAAATTTTTATTGTAATATAATAGCGATTTTTAATGAAAATTTTCAAGTAGGAAAAGAAATTTTTATTCAATAAGAATCTAAAATGCATTTAATTATCTAAATGAGAGAAGCTGTCGGCGCAACGAGCAGAATGTGTGTGCCAAAACACGAGTGACGAAAGTTTCACTTTCTAAGGTTTCTTTGAAAATAATTGTTTACAATATAATGTACAAAATGTAAGTACCATTAATTTTTAAGGTAGTATTAAGAATAAAAATAATAAACGTGAAAAATTAAGATTAATAATTATTTTTAATTTAATATTAAAAATTACAGTAAAATAAAATGTTTTTACTGAACTACTAAAAAATTAACCGGACTTTTTAGTAAAAATTTCTACAAGTGTTGGTATTATCCACCTTCCTTTGAGGCGGCGCTGCAATCGCTCTCAGACTTAGCTGTATAAAAAATTACACATTTTGGTGATAAGTTGTTGCTCAATTACAGTTTATTCTAACAACACTTTTATACAATTATCATTATAATTTAATTCTATCCAATTAGTTAAATATTACTTGTAAAAATGTACTTCAATGACATTCGGAATTTTTTTTTACTATTTGCTATTATTCTATTTGTATTTTCAAGTGAAATAACCGAAAAAAATAATTTAAATCAAACATTCAATCTTATTAAAATCTAATTTGTAAAAAGTATAAAAATAATTTTTCATTAATTGTAATAATAATTCTACACATTAATATTTTTTTATTCTACTAGCCCGATAAATTTAACCCAGAAACCTTAGAAAAGTACTTTTGAATAAAATTTCTCCTCCTATAAATTTGTCTACCGCCCCAGAAGCAAATAGTCACCAATTTGATTTGTTAAAGCGCTATCAGACCAATCTGAGGTCAAAGGTTCCGATTCTAAAATAATTAGCCACTGTCAATAGCAGCAACAACCAACAACTATCAACAACACAATAGTATCCAAAGCGACAGAGCTGGAACATAACCAGGAACAGCCTACGTGTAAACACACCCATTCCGGATACCTGGAGCACGCGTTTACGTCTCAACTAAATAAACCGTCTCCTCTCTCTCTTGTAAGTAAAATCCTTTGTCTATCTCAAGTTATTACCACACGGCATTCCAGTATCCGTCGTCCGACACACATGTGTAACACACATCAGACACTCTTTCTCTCTTACACATATATACCATACGTTGATGCATTTAAAACGAGTTTACTAGCTTACACTCGGATCCCCAACCCGGTAATAATAATTTCTAATCTTTCACCATTAGACACTCCGTCTTCCTTCTCTGTCTGCTCGATGGAGTGTCAGCGAATCTGACTTTACTTGATTCTAGCCTCCTTAGATTCTGCAGTACTTAAGGATACTCTATTACTTCGCTACTATGCTACTTTGCAGAGAAACTAGAAAAATTCTAATCGCTTGCTATATTTCTATTAATCCTGGCGTGCAAGTTCGCGTGGGTGTAAGTGTACTGTCTGTTTTTATTGTTATTATTTTTTTAGAAAGAAATGTACTTTTTTCTGAAGTAAGTTTTATTGTAAAGAAAACATAAAACGGAAAAATTAGATGTTGGATTGGAATGTAAGCAAGACTGCGACAGAATGTCGTTCTAATTTAATTATTAATTGAAGTAAAATATATAACGGTATTTTTTTGAAGTTTTAGTGATGGAATTTATGGAAATATTAAAATTTTTATTTAATACTCAGCTCAGAAATTTTATTAATATTCATTTTAATTATTATACACTTGTGATATATCATTTTGTACAATTCATGATGCAAAACATCAAACAGTTCTACGATCAAAAAATTTTATTTTATTTTATAATTGAATGAGCATTATGAGGCGTGCACTTTTGAATTTTCCAAATTAAAAAATTTTTTTAAATTAATAGGATTCAAAAAGTTGGATTGAGAAAATAACTTTTGATTGGAGAATTTATTTTTAAATTAACCCGACATTTTTATTGAATCGTAAAGGACTTGGAAATTTAAGAAATTATTATGTAAGCTTGAGAAGTAAATACTTGACTCAACAACATCAATGTTTGAGAATATTTATTTTTTGAAAAACTTAGAATAAGATAAAATACGCCCGAGACCGGACTCGAACCCTGGTCGGACCAAGCACGAAAGAAAGAGTGCTACCACTTAGCAATCACAGCGTAAGCGAACTCACGCTTAATCTGTTGAGATATTAATAATGTATCATTTTTTGGGCATTTTGAGGACGCGCTGCTGAAGGATTGTCTAAAGCCAAGAACATCTTCGAGAATTATCTTGCTTTGGAGTTAAATATTGCTCTTGGGTAAGAGAGATTTTATTTTTTACTTCGAAATATTTTATGTTTAAAAGGAAAAATTTTAATATTTATTGAAATATAATTAAACTTCACTGAATTATTTAAAAATTTTGAATCAAAATCTTCCATATTAAATTTTCTTAATCCTTCCTCAAAATGTTCTCTAGGCAAGAATATTGTTCTTCACCCAATATATCTTTTTTTTTTGTACAAAAATTTTCTTAAATACAATATTTTATTGTTTAATAGCTAAGTAGTTCTTCAATAAAATATTTTACTGATAGAAAAAAATTCTAGGCTTATATATACCCTGGTAAAATATTTCTAATAGCGAGAGGGCATAGCCACCTAGCGGCAAAACAAAAAACTAACTTCTAATAAAAATTCGTAATTAATTAAATTTCTTTAAGATCAAATTGAGGATACAAAAACTTCATCAAAATATTTATTTCTTCTGTATGTATTTAAAAAAAAAAAAATTCTAAAGTATTAATTTAAAACATTTCATTTACATTGATAAAAAAAATTACAGCTTCCCGCAAATAAAACTCTCCGCCTCGATGGGCCCGAAAAAAAAAAAAAAAGCGCAATTAATATTTCCGACTCTTTAATTTCCTCAAATAAAATTTTAATAACCATACAATTAAAAGCCCTCATAAAAATTTAATAACCTTAAATTCATATTCTTCTATTAAAAATAATTGATATAATTAATATTGTAATTAGCCCCGCGAAATTCAAATACTAAATAAATAATTTATTAAATATGTGGTAAAAATAAAATAATACAAGTGTTTAACATATGTTACATTAAAATATTTCTCACACTTTCCCATCATCAATAGCTTTCTTGACTCCTATCCAGAAATTAAATAAAAAAAATTTTAAGTACGTAATAAAAAAAATGAAATGAAAAGTGTAAATGAGTTGGTCTGTTTAAAAAGGAAATATAATAGAGGGATAAAGATGAGGTAGAGGAGGATAAAAACCCAGAAAAAATCACGCGTCATAAGAGGAATTCCATGGATACACCGATATATACATACATATATAGCCATACATATATATATATATATATATAGATCTGTTTCTTTTTATCTTATTATTTGGTTCTTTCTTGTGTAGACCCTCTTTTACTTCCAAATGGTTTTTTACTGGTTTATGGGATTTTTTTCACGCTCGACGAGCAACTTGTACAGTCGTACATCAGAGTTCACTTTATTCTCTACTCTCTTACGCCCGTTTTTTTGAAATATCATTTTTAAAATTCTATTCCCTTCTTATTCTTTATATTTATACGTTTCATCGTTTAGTTCTATCTCCCTTATACTTATACTGATATTCAGGTTATTTATATTTTTTAGTTTTGTTTTTCAGACGTATTTGGTCTTAACCGGATAACTTTACGTGAGTATGAGTCTGTCTTTAAGCTCATATGTGAGCCGAGAGAGCAACAAGGACCAAGATAGAAAAAACAAATTGAGAAAAACGGTAAACATTTTTTGCGCCGAGAAAAAGTCATTTTTTTCTTCGTTAAATATTGAATTTTGGAAAAAATTCAAAAGATTAATTTTTTGGAAATTTTCTTGCCTGTAAATTTGAATTCTTAAAATTTTTTCAAATTTTTGATATTTTAGCCAAAATTTTCAATTTAAATCTTTGAACTCTAGCTAGAGGAATAGAGATAAGAAAAAAATTTTTAGTAAAAAATTTAATACCCTTTTTCTTTGTATTGTACCCTGGATATATTTATATTTAACCCTAGAATTTAAAGGGGGAACAGGCATAATTTGAATTGATGAGCAAAATCGGTTGTTTTGAGTACACGCGAGTGGAAAATAAAGAGTTCTTTGTCAAAAAATAAAATAAGAATGTTCAGTGGGTCCCTACTGGGAAATCTAGCGAGAAATTGTAAAACCGTGGGGCGATAGGGTAAACAACATCGGGGGGTGTAACGAAACAAAACCCTGGAAACTAAACCCCATGAATTTAGATTTTATAATACAAAGTGTGTGAATACAAGAGGCGCGTCCTTTTTTGCGTCTAATTTCCATGAATTTGGACAGATGACTCGAGCATGAGTGATATAGAGTATCAACAACATATGTGGCATTCCATGCGAAAAGGGAAAATGACTAAAATTTAAAAATTTCTATAATTCATTTTAATTTAGTCTTAATTTATTATTAAAAGTCTATATTTTACTAATTTTTAAAGAAAGTAATTATAAAATATAAAAAATTTTTTTTTTAATTTTTCAATTTTTGTAGAATTTATAATTAAAAAATTCTGTACAAATTATGAAATTAATTATAAATTAATAGTTTATTACGTAACTAAGCCAGTAATGTAAGAAATTTTTATAAAAATTATAAAATTAATACAAGAGTCAAATTAATTTTTGTATTTAAATATTTTTTTTTAAATTTTCAAAATTTCAACGATTAATGCTTCATATACTATTTATTTTTTAATTTTAGAAATTTTTATGGGTTTTTTATTTTAATTTATCGAATATTGACTACTACAGTTGTTGTGACTCAGCTGGAGCGAAAAGACTTCCTTAATTAATCAATTAATTAATTTTAATTTTAAAAGAGGCATTTCATGCGAAATGGGAAAATGACTAAAATTAAAAAATTTCTCTAATTCATTTTAATTTAGTCTTAATTTATTATTAAAAGTCTATATTTTACTAATTTGTAAAGAAAATTTTTCTTAATCAATAAGAAAATCGATTTTTCTCTCCTAGTAACTTTTCAGCCGTACTAACTTATATCCCGGTCAAATGTTGTTTTAATAGTTTTAAGAACAAATTCATTTTATGTTTGTTATTAACTAACAAATTTATTATTATAGTTTTAAGAACAAATTTTTTTATGTTCGTTATTAATTAACACCTAAGTTTATCAAGATCGTGTTGTCAGCATGCCAAATCCTTTATTTGTGTTTTTTAATTAGTTTTTTTTTAATTATCCTAAATAATTTATAGTTAAATATGTGAACAATAATGTTTCTAAGGTTGAAATAATATAAAAGTCTTTTTAATAAACAACTTCATGTAAACATTTTGTACTTGTCCCACCAGTCACAAATGCCTGTCCCACCAGTCACAATAAAAAAAATTTTTTTAATTGTTTCTACGTAGGTAATCAGTCTAATTCTTCATAATATTGAATGTTTGTAGGATAAATTTTGTATTGAGAGGGAAGTATTTTTTAAAAGTTTAGTGGTCGAACTGAAATTGGACTTTAAGTATACCGCGGTAAGAGAGAAGGATTTTTCTTAGTCCCACCAGTCACACTCAGTCAAATGATAATTACGAGAAACTTAAAAAGTAATCGAGGTTTTTGACAAAGGGATGTTGTTAATTAGTTATTCTTCTATATTATAAGATAAATTTTACAGTAGTATAAGTTTTAGTCACATAATTATAGCTTATAATTTATGGAATTCCAGAGTCAAATGTCCCACCAGTCACCATAGATTGCCCCTTATGACACTTTATATACATGGGAAAATTTTTTAATTCTCTTAAAAAAATCTAATTATTGGGCGCCACTTACTTTGTTTTGAAAATAATTAAAGCATTAAAAAAGGCTGCACAAAAAAATTCGAGTTAAAGTAAAGAAGAGCAGGCGTTTATTAGATTAACCGCGAGCGATTTAAGGTTTTGCTTAAAGATAAAAATCTTGGAGATAAAACGCAATAAATAAAATAAAAGAGATAAATATGAGGCAAAAAGTAAGGGGGATAAAAAATTTTATAAGTCAGAAGTTGATTTAAAGTGGTAAATAATTCTGGTAGCCGGCGTTGTAAATTTACAGATTTTTTTAATCTGAGTAAACGCGCCGGTATATTATATAGTACTACAGCTATTTTTATTATTATTATGTACTTTTCAATTCTTCTTAATCGCTTACTCTTTAGAATAACATTTTTTATCAGTAAAAAGATTCTTTTATTTTTATTTCTTCTATCCGTCAAATGATCAGAGATAGGGAAAAATTGAAAAAGACGTTTATTGTAGAAAATTTAATTTCCTAAAAAAAAAGTTCTCTTATCTTTAATATTTAACTCCTAATTTAAATTTCAAATTTTTATAATTAAATAAATATTTAAAATCATAATATTATGATTTTCTTATCAATTAAAAATAATATCTTTACTTAATTCTAAATTATGTTTCAAAAATTTTAATTTGCTACAAAAAAAGTCTCTTGTACCCCAAAAAAATCAAATTAAAAATTAAACCTCCCAATTTTTATAATAAAAAATTAGTAATTTTATATTTAACATTAATTGATTAATTTTTTGCTTGCGTCGATGTCCGTGCCCAACAAAATCCTTAAATTAAAACCCACTTTTATTATTTTAATTGTAGCCTACCCTCGAGTTATAAAACCGCAGTAAATCTCAGGAATAAAGTAACAAAAAAAAAAAAAAAAACAATAAATGCATAAGGATCAGCATATACATATACATATATCTCAAGTGTATGTAATATGTAAAACCTTAAAGGCTTGGTACGAACAAGCGAAATACTCAAAAGAAAGCCGATGCCAAGTTACGAGTTTGTGTATATGAAATGCGACCACCTCTTAGCTTGCCCTCCAATTGTTTCTAAAGATTTTTCCTTTTCCTTATTCTTATTTTCATAATATCGGTTTTATTTTTTTGACTTTACAAGTATGTATACGATAAAGCGTACAGTTGATACAACCACCAGTTGCCGGTTACCATTAACCAGTTACCATTTGTAACCTCATGCTAGTATATTGTATATTATATATTGAGGATCCTCGATATATATTTTATGGAGATATCTGTAGCATTATCCAGATACAGACTCACTCCTAATATAAGTTATATTTAAAACCTGAGACTCTACATCACGATCTTATGTTTATGCTCGATATTGCTATATTGTGCATCGCCCGGTTAGCTAGAAGGTTTAAGGTTAGCTATGTTATATTTCTTCAGTTATATTTATTATATTTATACATATAAAGTTCAAACGTTATATTTCCCCTCTAATTGGAATTTATTGGACCTCACGCGCTTATATGTTCAAAATTTACCCGGCTATCAATTATTAATTTAACTTGTACCTTTTTTTTATCAATGCGCAGTTTATTTATTAACCAGAATTCAAATTTGCGCGCGCAAACGCGCGCCTGACTATAGACTTTGCATATATTTTCATGCTTTGATATATTTGACCAATCACGTTACGAATAGTTTGCAACACATATTTTTCATCTTAATTTTATTATAGGAAGATTATAGGAAGATTAATAAATTTATTTATTTATAGAATAATTAACTCAACAGCTTTAAGCCAATTACGGAGTACTTTTACAATAATTGCACAAATACATTCACCGTAATAAATTTTTGGCGCTCAAAATTTCAGGCGACAGAAAATTAAACTTATTAACAAGTGTTCTTATATTTTTGATCTGAGTCTAGTTTATTTTATTATCCCCTCATAAATTTAGATGAAAAATATGAAAATATATCTTGCAAGCAAACTAGTAACGTGATTGGTCAAATATATCATAACCATGAAAATATATGCAAACCCTAAACTCAGGCGCGCGCTTGCGCATTAAATTTTTATTGGTTTATGTAAAATTTTGTCGTGATTCAAGACAATCAAACTCTTCAAAATTATTTTTTTGATTTAAGAATTTAAGTTTAATTTTTTTTTCTGGGCAGTATCTAAAAATTCAATTTTTTTAAATACTATTATGTACTTTCAATTATGAAAATTATTAATATCTTTTATAAACAAGTAATTTCTCATGAAACTCAATTTTAAACGTAAAAAATTGCACAATTATTTTAAAAAAAAAAATCTAAGTATTTTGGAATAAAAATTTAAAAATTAGAAAAAAAATAAAATTGAGAATTGTAAATATTGATAGAAAATTAGAAATAACATTTGAAGATGATTAATTGACTTTGTAATTAAATGTGAAGGTTAAAAAGTGTTAAAATTAGTTTTCTGATTTGTTTTTTACGTATAGGTTATAAATAATACAAAATTAGTGAGCAATTGTCCTAGAATTTATAATTATAATTCCTCACAAAGAAAGCGGAGTATTTTGAGGTTTACTTTCTAATTTTGACGCTCAAAAATTTAATTTATAGATTGTATATGGCTGCATGTTACAGCTTTATTAAATTTCCATAATGTAGGATTGGAAGCATGGAAAATTTTTCTTTAGAAAACTATTTAATTTTCGTAAAAAATTTTACGTCAATATGTCAAAAAATTTGGTGTTAAATATTTAACACTTTTATGGGTAAATTTAACATTCATTGTATTAAATTAACACGAAAAAGTGTTACATATTTGACAGAAAATTTTTTACTGTGTTAATATCAAAATTTTTGAGAAATTTCATAAAAAATTTTTCAAAAAAAAAATTTTTTTTTTCAGTGCGACAATTTTTATAATTTTATATTTTGTCATTCCAAAAATCTAAAATTTTGATAAATTCAAATTTTTATGCCATAAAAATACTTCAAAATTTAAAAATAATTCCACTGAATAAAAAATTTACTAAAAAAATTTTATGACACTTAAATCAGCTGACACAATTTTTTCAAGTATCTTAAAATTTTTTTTTCAAATTCCTACTATTACAATATTTTTTTTGGTCACAATTAAAAAAATTTTTCACAATTTTTTTCAAAAATTGTATCACATAAATAACACTAAAGTTAGCCGAAGTTTTTAATGATTAAATTAAAACTAAAAAATTGCACTTACAGTTTTTCAATTTGTTTACAAATAAAATTTTTTTTCATTTTTTTAAATAAAAAAAAAATTCTATAAATTTTTAGACGTCGGCTAAACAAAATTTCATTCACATAAATCACAATAACAATTCACAAAAATTACCTTAAATCCATGATCGTTTTTCCATAAAAGTTAATCACCATCCAGGTACAATTGGGTTTGTTCCAAAAAAAAATTACAATTCAATTAACTTAATTAATTGAATTAATTAATCAAAAATCAATGACACTTCACCAATCCTTACACAAATCACGTTCATAAATATTTAAAAAAAAATAATAATAAACCAAATAAATAAATTAAAAAAAAAAAAAAACAGCACAAATCCACCAGAGCACTAAAATCCCTCGAAATCTTGCGGGAGTTTTTAAAATAAATTTAAAAAATAATTTAGTAAGAAAAATGATCCGCACAATCACACGTAGGTAAATAAATAAATTGATAATTAATAATAATAATAATAAACTAATGGTGAGAGCGTGGATGTCGACTGGACTGGATTAACCGCACGCGGGTTTACAGTACGGGCTCACCTCGACTCGGTACGAGCGACGAAAGCCGAATTGTCCCGCCGCAAGAGCGCAACACTCAGCCGCGATCGGGGGTGACGAGTCGTCAAGCTGCCGAGCCGAGCTTGCTGCTAGACAGGGGAAGAACCTCGGGAGAAGGGGTAGGAGTGGGGCTACTAAGCTACGAGAGGAGGGAGAAAGCGCCTTGGGGGCGGGGCCGCGGGGGTGGCCCCACCGAGGGGTCCAACACTGATATTGTTAGTTTTTGGCTAGAAGGTAAGAATCTCGTCTATTGTATTGCATGTTTTCTTCTTTTTCCGAGAATTTAGCTCTTTTTTAATGGAAGTACACCAGCAAGTTTTTCTCGGAATTTTAGAGAAGTTTGTTTGTTAATTATTTCCAGGAATTTCGAAGAAAAGAGTTAACTCTTGAGGTTTTTAATTTTGTATTGTTATTTTTTTCTCGAGAAATTTAACGGTTGATTGATTCTTGGAAGTTTTGGTAGTTAAATTTTTATTTATACAGTAAAAAATTTTATGTTAAATATTTAACACTGAAATAATTAAAAAGTTTCACATGTGAAAATTAATCAAAATTACAAGTGAAAATTTTTAGAAGCATTTTTTTATTGTAATTAATTTGTTAAAAAAATTTTGAAAATTAACAGCTGACTGCTACAGTTTTATCTTTTATCTGTAAATTTTACATTTATTGTGTTAATTTAACACAAAAAATTGTTAAATATTTAACACAAAATTTTTTACTGTGCATTATTTATAAAAAATTTCAAGGTAATTTTGTGAATTGATAAAAGAAGTTTTGAGAATTGCATTCAACTTATTTTGTAGTTAGAAAGATTGAAAAATTTTTGAAAGTGACTTTCTAGAAGAAATTAAACTCTAGAAAGATTCTTAGAAATTTTTATATAAAATTCAAAGAATTATAAGAATAAATTCTCAGAATTGTATTCAATAAAAATTTGATAAGCTGCTTTGATGCCTTACAAACTCAAAAAAAATTTTGTAGTTGACTTTTCTAGAATAAATTGGATTCCTAGAAATTTTAATATAAAATTCAAAGAATTATAACAATAAATTCTTAGAATTCTATTCAATATCTGTTTAGCAAACTTTTTAGATATCTCGGCAATGTAACTAGTGAAGATCATTTTCTAAAAGAATTATTGGAAAATTTTCTATATAATTCTCTGGCATTAATAAAACAAATAAATTGTAAAAAAATTTTGGATAATTCCAAAATAAATTACTGACTTCTAGAGAGTTAAATAAAAAATTTTTTAAATTAACAATTTGTAAAATAAAAAAATTTCTATGAGAAACTCTCAAGATAATAATTAGTAATTTTAATTGGAATCAACAAGACTAAACATTAGATATATCTCCTCACATAACAAACGAGCTGTTTCATAATCAATAAACCCAGATAGCCATTGAAGTTATAATTGTGCTATCTAAAAGCCTTAATTTGAGTTATCATAGAGCAAAGTACCGTCCATAGTATGTACCATAGCCAGTAATAAGCATATACAATAAAGAAAAGTCCGACACGCGCGACACGATAAGCGCGAGACGACTGAAATAAAACCCGTAGTAATAGTACCGAAACCTCTTGTAACCCCTCCAGCCCTTCGAGTCCCCTCTTCTGTTACATTAGCACGACGACCCGCACGATTTAATCTTGTCTCTGTGTGCAGCCGATTTCATACACTACAGCACAATACCAACACACAATGCTCCTCTATCCACTATCCATGGTACTAACTACACAGTTAACTATTGTAAATACAAGTCTAATATATATTTATTGAATACATTGACATGAGCTTCGTATTACTTTGTCACTTTAGACACTGAAAGTTTTTTATGATTGGGCAAGTTTAGAATTTTAAATTTTATAAAAAGTTTGAGGCATTAAAAATTAGTTTTTTTTAACTAACTTTTTTTTTCTGTGAATGCTTAAGAAGATCCAAGTATCCTCCTAGTATAAAGAATGTCTATAAAAAAAAATAATACGTAGAAATACTTTTGTTATGCATCTTAAAATTAATTTAAAAAATTTTAAATGAATTATTTTACAAGTTACAAACAAACAGAAGTAACTCCTTATAACTAGCTTCATATCCAAGTATGTATGCATATATCAGTGATTGGAACCTTAGGAATGCTGAAATTAAAAGATCGAGTTCACTTACGAGTTACATTACATTAGTACAGATTATATTTATTGACATTAATATATTACACGGATCGTGGATAAAATAATCCAGATACAGTATGTGTGATGTATAACGTCTTATGTAGCGGAATACGTAGTTCGTATAATAATATAATAAAATAAAATATAATAGATTTTATAGAGTACAAGGAAATTAAACTCGAGGCGTGAAAGTTGTTAAAGACATCAATGTAAGTATCAACATCAAGTAAGACGTATACATGTGAGATTTAAACTCAAGATACACCATATATATATATATATATACCATTAAAAATGTACATGTGTGTATAACTATATGTATATCTTTAAATGCCAGTATAAAGTTGAATTATAAAAGTCATGTGACAAGTTGACAAGACGTATTTATAGTACACGTTTTATTCCATGCTTTTTTCGCTATATATTTACTATAACTCTGTAACTACTTTGTTAGCAAGTTATAGAACTTATAGGTATATATATTGTGTGATCGTGCGATTGCAGGAAGCATGCGTATTCCGATAAAATAATATACACAGGGGTGGTTAAGCCTGCCCACTTGGGGTTAGTCACTCCCATTTTAGAGAATTTTATTTTTCTTAAAAACAATATATTTTAAAAGTCTTGAGTGAAATTTATTTTCAAAATTTTATGTAATTAATTAAAAGACTTAATTTTCATTTTGTGAAATTTAAATGTCCCGCAATGATTGAATGGCTTTCTACGTTACCGATTAGTAGTCATAAAAAATAAAGGTTAGTATTTTGTTGTGATTTCTAGTGACGAGTCTGTTGACAAATTTTATGCTGATTAAGTTGGGATAATTATAATAATTATTAAATTTTTTTGTTTCAGAAATTGCCGTGATGTCAGACGAACAAGGAAAAATAGAAGGAAGATCTAATTTTCATCACTTGGAAAAGGAAAATCCATCTGTAGTTCGTTGCTGAAATCTAACCACAAAAAATTTTTTTGTAAGTATTGAGTCATATTATTGTTGTCGGGAACTTTTCGTCGAAGTTTAGATAAATTACTTGAATCATTTTATTTTTTTAAATGCTGAGAAAGGATTTTTTTTTCTTTATTAAAGAGTTTAACAAGTTTAGTGATTAAAATTGCTGACTAGAATACAAAGAATGAGAATAGAATCACCTGACAATTTTTAAATTCGATAGTGAATTATAAGATTTATAAATTTTATATCAAAGTTTGAAAATTATTTAACAGTTTTTGAATGTTTTTTTTTTTTTTTTTCAATAATTGGTCTTGGTTCAATTAAAACTCACTAAATAATCTAAAAAAAAATTAGTTAAATATTAAAGAATAATTTAGTAAAATTTTATAACACAAGTAAACGCTCAAAAGAATTTTTAAATGGTACTTAATTACTTGATCTACTACTTTGCAAGCGAAAACCTTTCAGATAATTTGGCCACCTATCTAGATTAGATTAGATTTACTTTATTTATGCCAAAGCCTAACGGCCAGATGGCAATTTTTATGTACAAAAAACATAAGAAAATATTTTAGAGTACAATTAATCGATACATTAAAAAATAGAGTAGAATGAACTACAATGAAATAAAACATAGTATCTTAACAAAATATATAAGAAGATAATAGAAATAAACAGTTATAGTATCTTACAAAATAATTAAAATAATTAAAAATTACAAAACAAGACCTACTATTTTATAAAAATAATTTAGATTAAATTTAAATTAACGCGATTTAACTAAGAATTTATATAATAGCTCATTAAATGTCCAAACTAAACAAATGATGGAAAAGTTTATTTTTGAAAACTTCAAGACTATGAGAATTTACAATGTCTGCCAGTAATTCCTCCCACATACGTATGACTGTTACAACAAATGAATTTTCATAATGTGATGTAGTGAAATTAGGCATTTTAAAGTTTATATTATTTTTCTTTTCCGCCAATCTATCAGAGCGTCTGACTAAATTATCTTCAACAAATAAATCACGAAGATAGCTAGGCTTTCCTAAATCAAGTAACTTGTAAAAATAACAAGATGCAAAATACAAACGACGACTTTT
>JZSA01006667.1:0-20059 GCA_000956155.1 Cotesia vestalis | reverse complement strand
CATTGTAATCTGGATTATACTCATTGTAATCTGGATTATATTCATTGTAATCTGGATTATACTGGATAATATCTGGATTATACTGGATGATATCTGGATTATATCCATTATAATCTGGATTATACTTATTGTAATCTGAATTATACTCATTGTAATCTGGATTATACTAGCTACTATCTAAAATTTATTTCATTCAGTATAATCTGGAATGATATCCAGTGTCATCTTGTTTTTTCCGTGTAGCGTTATTGCGAAAAAGTTTGAAAATAAAAAATAAATTATAACAATAAATTTATCAAAAAAATAAATAATCCAATTGAACTTAAAGATATTAGCCAAAAAACCAGGAAAGCAATGATGGTAATACACATAAAGTAATATGTAATTCATCTCACGAATAAAGTCGCACGCGCACGCGTCAATTCTTTCTTTCCATTATTTCTTGCCGACAATATATTCTGTCTAACTTTACAGTTGGTTTCCCAGTAAGGCGTTGTACTTGTACTTGGGTAACTTACGTACTTCATTGCCACACTAAATAACAAATACAATATCTGGATTATACTGGATGATATCTGGATTATATCCATTATAATCTGGATTATACTTATTGTAATCTGAATTATACTCATTGTAATCTGGATTATATTCATTGTAATCTGGATTATACTGGATAATATCTGGATTATACTGGATGATATCTGGATTATACTCATTGTAATCTGGATTATACTCATTGTAATCTGGATTATACTTATTGTAATCTGGATTATACTCATTGTAATCTGGATTATACTTATTGTAATCTGGATTATACTCATTGTAATCTGGATTATACTTATTGTAATCTGGATTATACTCATTGTAATCTGGATTATACTTATTGTAATCTGGATTATACTCATTGTAATCTGGATTATACTTATTGTAATCTGGATTATACTCACTGTAATCTGGATTATACTCATTGTAATCTGGATTATATTCATTGTAATCTGGAGTATACTGGATAATATCTGGATTATACTGGATGATATCTGGATTATATCCATTATAATCTGGATTATACTTATTGTAATCTGAATTATACTCATTGTAATCTGGATTATACTAGCTACTATCTAAAATTTATTTCATTCAGTATAATCTGGAATGATATCCAGTGTCATCTTGTTTTTTCCGTGTAGCGTTATTGCGAAAAAGTTTGAAAATAAAAAATAAATTATAACAATAAATTTATCAAAAAAATAAATAATCCAATTGAACTTAAAGATATTAGCCAAAAAACCAGGAAAGCAATGATGGTAATACACATAAAGTAATATGTAATTCATCTCACGAATAAAGTCGCACGCGCACGCGTCAATTCTTTCTTTCCATTATTTCTTGCCGACAATATATTCTGTCTAACTTTACAGTTGGTTTCCCAGTAAGGCGTTGTACTTGTACTTGGGTAACTTACGTACTTCATTGCCACACTAAATAACAAATACACACATTATTTTTATTTTTATTGCCTTTTTTTTTATTTTAACTGCCCATAATTTTTCTAACGTTAAAATAAATAAATAATTGATAATTAAATATTTGAAATACAAGCCGGTAATTATTCCCACGATCATGACCTTCTAAGTTATTAAAAGTAGACCACAAAAAGTCCTCATAATTGAAATTCAAGTGGGTGTTTTTTTTTTTTTTTTTTTTTTTTAATAGAGAAGCGAAAAAAAATCTTCCAAAGACACCGATCCTGCCACTCATGTAGTGTTTCCGTCTTTATCTTGGCTCTTGCCTCTTTAGAGTTGTCACCATTTGTTTTGGCGTTGTAGATTTTTGCCCTCTCAAATGCTAATAAATCAATTGGCGGGGCACCTGCTACGACCAATACGGCTGCTTCTGAAACCATGCGGTAGGCACAGGTGACTCTGAGCGCTCTTCGTCGTTGCACTGCCGCTATCTTTCATCGGTACGTCTTCTGTTTGAGGATATCCGCCCATATCTCTGCTCCGTATAGTAATTTAGAGTGAACTACTTCTAGACACACCCTCCTTTTTCTGGTTCGTGGCCCGACTGACAATCAATAACTCTGGAAATAATGATCGTATAGGAAATCGAAGGACGGTTTTGAAAACTACACGATATTCTCTATAAGATACTGTGAATAGCTTTTGTCAAAAAAATTTTTTTTTAATTGAAAACTTTAACTGAAAAAACGACAAAAATTCGCATAATTAAGGATATTTGGATAACTTGGTATAACTTTGGATAAAATAGATGAACAAAAGATATCGTCGGTAAGTTTTCAACCTCCAAGTGTCCCCTAAAATCCCTAAAAAATTCAAAGCGCTGCGATTTTTTTTTCATAGTCCCCCGAAGCTTCAAATTCTTTGTTGTTGCAAAAATCACCATTATGAGCAATCTTTCGATTTTTATAAATTTTTTCAATGGAAAAAAAATTTTTTTCCATTGTTTCGCTGAATAGCTTTTTTAGAGAATTCAATGCTCTTCAATTTGACGTAATCAAAAAGCCTGTACGATGATTTGCCGCGGAGTTATCGTCAGTCAAAGCAAAAAAGTACTTTTTCACTTTGACAATCAATAACTCTGGAAATAATGATCGTATAGGAAATCGAAGGACGGTTTTGAAAACTACACGATATTCTCTATAAGATACTGTGAATAGCTTTTGTCAAAAAAATTTTTTTTTAATTGAAAACTTTAACTGAAAAAACGACAAAAATTCGCATAATTAAGGATATTTGGATAACTTGGTATAACTTTGGATAAAATGGATGAAGAAAGGATATCGTCGGTAATTTTTCAACCTCCAAGTGTCCCCTAAAATCCCTGAAAAATTAAAAGCGCTGCGATTTTTTTTTCATAGTCCCCCGAAGCTTCAAATTCTTTGTTGTTGCAAAAATCACCATTATGAACAATTTTTCGATTTTTATTCATTTCTTCAATTAAAAAAAAATTTTTTTTTCAAAAATCTTTATTTTTTCAATCAATGAGATTAATTTTTCAAGAAATTTGAAAAAAAAAATTAATTTCAACTTAAAAAAAAAAAAAATTTTTTTTTATTTTTTTTTACAATATAATAAAATTTTTTACAGATAATAATCATAATAATAATGAAAATAAGTATGAAAATTAGAGCAGTTAAATAAAAAGTATAAAAGAAAAAAAAATAAAGAATCTTGATAAAATTATAACGAGACATTTTCTAACGATGATTATAAATCATTGGAAAGCCATAAAAGATTGTTAGATATATCTGAGAATAACCTAAGGTTAAAGAAAAGAGTAAAAGAGTAATAAAGATTTAGCTACATTGCATTTACTTTTATATAATGTTAATATAATATAATATAAATGTGAGCTGAGTATCAGCGTAGTGTATATGTAACTTGTAGTATGTATATAGGGCATTATTGAGAACTGGGACTACTGTAGTACTTGAATGCATAGGTAAACTGGAGCTGAATAATAATGATAGTAATCTCCAGAACAAAACGAGTCTTTATGATTTCTAAGGCGTTGCCACGATCTTAGTCAATTATTTATAAATTTATTTGCATAGTTTCAGTTTATAGTCTTTGTATTAAATTTCGCTTGAATCGATTCCAGTTTTTTGGATCTAGTAGTATTAATAGAAGTGTTGATAATTTACTATTTTAAACTTTCTACGTCAGGATTTATCAACAAGACTTAAAAACAAAATAATCTTGATGAAAATTTGGTTCAATGTTCCAAAGTCTAATTTTTAAAAAATATTATTAATATTTACAAAGTTAAACTTTAAATAAATTGTTTGAAGTATTTGTCAGTAATTTAGCATTCAAAACTTGTTTCAGCAAATAAAAATTTATTTTAGTGCAAAAACTCCGGATGTTTTTGGGATTAAAATCGAGATTAACTCCGCCGAAAAAAACTCCAAATTCACTCCGAATTGTCTCCCAATTTTTCCAATGTACAAACTAAGTGTAAGGTTTTTCCGCGCTCGTGTTTTGGCACAGACATTCTGCTCGTTGCGCCAACCTCCTCACCAGCCCCCACCACTCAGCTACACACTTAAATCTATCTTACATCACCGTATAAATTATGCTATCAACAGATGGCGTTCTATTCACAAATTTTTTTTCTCAATCCAAATTAATTTAAGAATTTTCTTGCTCAATCGAAGATGCCAAAACTCTTTGAAATTATTTTATTTGTTCAAGAATTTTTTTTCTTTACTCAAAATAAATTTTTTTAACAAAAATAAAGTTCACCCCGACACACGATGAATCTATTACAATAAATTTATTTATCATAGCAGGCTTATTAAACATAAAACATAAAACATTAAGCATTCTACACTATCAGTCCATGTCCTCAAGTCCTGATGTCTTTATGCGAAGTCATTACAAGTCAAGAGCAAGAGCAAGTCTTGTTAGTTTCGCCTTCGGCTACTAAAACTAGACCGTACAGCTCTAGACTCAACCCGTGGCACTCAATACCATTATTTCCGTGCGGTATTTTTTACCCTGACATTAAACCCCATCTCTCGTCATTAACTAACAGTTGTCATCTCTCTAAATTATTATCACCGATCTTCGGGGCGCTGCGCTCATCTATATCCCCCCTCCCTTTCTTATATTCTCCGTCCAATGAAGAACTAACTTTGTTCTTATTGTCGGGAATGCAATTAGTCGCTGTATTATATTATATTATTGAGAAACACACGTTAAACAGCCAGAGGCTTTCACTTGGTATGGGTTAACGATCAATAACAATAACAATAACAAATACAATAACAATAATTATAATTATAACAAAGGCCATGATCTGCAGTACAATACAATGAGACGATTAGTGAATACTTTGTTGTAGGAATTTCGTCATCTAATGTTACAACTTTATTTTATTTTAAATATCTAAGTCATTTATTTGGAATTTGCAGAAACTAGAAATACGATTTTTTTTAATTATTATTTACAATAGCGTAATATCGATTTTAGCAAAACCGGTATGTAGAATGGGCATATGGTACGGTATTGTGTCCTGCAACAAAAGATTAAGGTGGTTATAAATTTATGTTTTATATTTGTTATATGTTATATGTTATATTCTATATGTGGTATTATATGTTAATGTGTTGTATTGATGTGTAGATGTTGCGGTGAGTAAGTATATTTTTGTATGTGTGTTTCTGTGTGGGTATGAATATTTTCATACATTCCTCGTAAGCAGACATTTAAAAATTTCTTGCCTCGTATTATATACCGCAACACGGCCGATTGGCGACACGCATTTCAATCGATTGACACGCGCCGATATGTTCCGGAATTACGGGTTTTAGAAATTAATAAAAAAATTTTGGGAAAATTTTAAGAACACATTGGGAGAAATTTTATTTGAATTTCAGGAAAATTTGATAAGAAATTGTCGGAAAAAATTTATTTTATGTCGATACGGAAAGAAATTTTTTATATTAAAATTGATTGTTGATTGAAGTAAGCTTAGTATCGAAATAAATCGAAAATATAATTCCTTATTGGTTCAGGATTAGAGCGCGCAATTTAAATTTCTAGTTTTTTTTTAAATTCAAGAAAAAAATTATTGGAGTGTATTATAATTTAGAACTTTAACATTTAATTTTAATTACTTAAATTTTGTGAAATTTACCGGACTAGTAAAATAATAAAAAAAATGTTAATGAAGCAGATAGAATTGTTATTGGATATATTAATAAAAAAACATTAGTTTTATAGGTTTTTTATTATTAAAAAACTAGATTTTAATGAGATTGAATGTTTGATTAATTTTTTTATTCGGTTATTTCACTTAAAAATACATATAGAATAATAGCAAATAGTAAAAAAAACTTCCGAATGTCATTAAAGTACATTTTTACAAATAATTTTTAACTAATTGGATAACATTAAATTATAATGATAATTGTATAAAAGTGTTGTTAGAATAAACTGTAATTGAGCGACAACTGATCACCAAAATGTGTAATTTTTTATACAGCTAAGTCTGAGAGCGATTGCAGCGCCGCCTCAAAGGAAGGTGGATAATACCAACGCTTGGAGAAATTTTTACAAAAAAGTACGGTTAATTTTTTAGTAGTTCAGTAAAAACATTTTATTTTACTGTAATTTTTAATATTGAATTAAAAATAATTATTAATCTTAATTTTTCACGTTTATTATTTTTATCCTTGATACTACCTTAAAAATTAATGGTACCTACATTTTGTACATTGTATTGTAAACAATTATTTTCAAAGAAACCTTGGAAAATGAAACTTTCGTCGCTCGTGTTTTGGCACACACATTCTGCTCGTTGCGCCGACAGCTTCACTCATTTAGATGATTAAAATGTATTTTATATTCTTATTAAATAAAAATTTCTTTTCCTACTTGAAAATTTTCATTAAAAATCGCTATTTTATTACAATAAAAATTTCCAACGACTTAAAATCACTAGATGACTTAGTAGTTCAGTAAAAAAATTTTATTTAAAAATTTGTAATTATTAATCTTAATTTTTCACGTTTATTATTTTTATCCTTAATACTACCTTAAAAATTAATGGTACTTACATTTTGTACATTGTATTGTAAACAATTATTTTCAAAGAAACCTTAGAAAATGAAACTTTCGTCGCTCGTGTTTTGGCACACACATTCTGCTCGTTGCGCCGACAGCTCCACTCATTTAGATAATTAAAATGTATTTTATATTCTTATTAAATAAAAATTTCTTTTCCTACTTGAAAATTTTCATTAAAAATTGCTATTTTACTACAATAAAAATTTCCAACGACTTAATGCAGGTGTCTTAGTAGTTCAGTAAAAATATTTTATTTTACTGTAATTTTTAATATTAATCTATATTATTTTTATCCTCAATACTATCTTAAATATAAAATTTTTTACATTGTAGTGAATAATTAATAAAAGACATCACAAATTGAGTTTCCGTCTGCAATTTCCAAAGAAAATTTCTCCTGAAAAATACATCTCCCATTATGTCAGTCCCAAAATAATAAATCTCCACAAAAGAACAATGAAAAAAGTTAATTTAAAAAGCAATAAATAAAAGCTATAGCAAAAAACTAAATGAATAAAATATTATAAATGTATCGAATTAATAATTTAAAAGATTACAAATAGCAATTGAATAAGTTTATTAATAAAACAAGATTTATTCTCGTCTATATATTACAACTACCGAGTAAAAGAAACATAAACGCGAGAGTTAATATGAAGAAAACGTTTTATCTCGTGGCATGTCTAGGGTAGAGTCAACGCGTGTTCCCCCACTCCCGCTCTAAGAAGTTACTCGCACAGACGCACGCGCACACGCACAGAGTATTGTAAAGTTGTTCTCGCGCCTTCTAGGCCTTCTACAGCTCTCTAACTTCTCAATTAAATCAAATAAAATTCATTCTCTCGTCAATAGTCTGTAAAAAGGTTTTATGTTATGTTCGAAAGTCTTATCACTTTTTGCCACTGCTTTTCATATTTGTCAGCTCTATGACCAGTCCGCAGTGTACGTTTTATTAATTTCTTTTTTTTTCATTGCTTTTTTTTTTTTTCGTTTATTGACAGGCTGACATTGTGGAGGAAGACGTTACGGATGAAATGAAGATTAAAAATATATCGTACGAGCACTTGCATCCCCGGCTCGGCTTGTGATCACTGTATGGCACCGAATAAGAATACGAAGCGCAGTCGGAGCATCATCCAGTCGATTAATTAGTTTTTATTGGCCTCACAGTGTGCGGCAATCAGAGCGGGTTTTAGGCTCCACGATCGGCAAACTCTCTTTCTTTATTGTGCTAGTCAGAATGAGAGGATCGATGGGGTGGGAGGTGGGATACATAAATTTATGCGAACAAAATGAGGACAAAAATCCAATCCGCGGAATTTGTGATGCAAAAGATAATGCCAAATGGGGGCTAACGAGGTCGATTTAATTAATTCTTATTGAAATTTTGTCTGGGTTTGTTTAGTGGGTTTTTCTTTTTTTTTACACTCGATTGTTTCATAATTTTTGGTGGTCATACACTGATAGAAGGATAATAAGATTTAGTAATGCACTAGTCACAAAATTAAGGGATATAAAAAAAAATGAGAAATTTTTGGGTGATTTTCAACGAGCTGTAACTCCGAGGAAAATTATCGTACAGCAAAAAAAAAGAAAGCAAATTGTAGCTCCAAGTGTCTAGTTTTTAGATACGACCATGAAAATTTTTTATCATGTTCGGGTCTGGAGAAATCCTAAGAAAACCACAAAAAAAAAATAAAAAATTTTTTTTCATTGTTTCGCTGAAAAGCTTTTTTAGAAAATTTAATGCCCTTCAATTTGACGTAATCAAAAAGCCTGTACGATGATTTGCCGCGGAGTTATCGTCAGTCAAAGCAAAAAAGTACTTTTTCACTTTGACAATCAATAACTCTGGAAATAATGATCGTATAGGAAATCGAAGGACGGTTTTTAAAACTACACGATATTTTCTATAAGATACCGTGAATAGCTTTTGTCAAAAAAATTTTTTTTTAATTGAAAACTTTAACTGAAAAAACGACAAAAATTCGCATAATTAAGGATATTTGGATAACTTGGTATAACTTTGGATAAAATGGATGAACAAAGAATATCGTCGGTAATTTTTCAACCTCCAGGTATCCCCTAAAATCCCTGAAAAATTCAAAGCGCTGCGATTTTTTTTTCATAGTGCCCCGAAGCTTTAAATTCATTGTTTTTGCAAAAATCACCATTATGAACAATCTTTCGATTTTTATTAATTTTTTCAATGAAAAAAAAATTTTTTTCCATTGTTTCGCTGAAAAGCTTTTCTAGAAAATTTAACGCCCTTCAATTTGACGTAATCAAAAATCCTGTACGATGATTTGCCGCGGAGTTATCGTCAATCAAAGCAAAAAAGTACCTTTTCACTTTGACAATCACTAATTAATTTTCTATATCGCTTAAAATTTTGGCCTTCTGAACAACTTTCCTCCAAATCCAGTTGGCAAACTATCCAGGGATAGGATTGAATTGGATTGGATCAACAAACGCGTCAATAAGGATCAGAATTGCAAAAGGGTAGCTTATTGTTTGTGATGCAAATGAGCCGATAAATCAGTTCAAGACGTCAAGCTGCCTTATTTTCACCGACAGCTGTCTATTGATGGTCCCTTTAGGGTCCAGGTTCCAGGTTCGACGCAAACGCTTGAAGACAGGGTGTCATTTGCAAAACCCTTGGATTGATGATCATTTTCGGGCTGATTTCAATTTTCCGGCTTGCTTGAAGAAGAAGAAGAAGAAGATTAAAATTCAAAACTGTTGAAGAAAAACGGAAAACACTGGATAATTTGGATCATTCGTAGCACATGTGCAAATCAATGAGGTGTTAGCGGGAAGAAGTGATAGATAGATCTAGATTCGCGGTACTGCTCCTGCTACCAACAATGGTATGTATAAGTTGTTCCTTGAACAGAAGAGAATCGAGTTTAGTTTTTGATGCTCCGGGTTTTCTGGTGGCTGTTACTGCTTACTGGCGAGAGAACTAATTTGCAATGCAAATCAGGTATAAGGATCCATGCACACACGCGCTTTCGAGTCCTTTCCCCTATCGCTCTTCTGACGCTCTCTTTCTATCTTTTTCTATCTCTCGGTTGGGCTCATTAAAAGTGTCACGTGCCAGAGAGAGACTTCCGAGCAGAGAAGCTGAGTCTGGCATCAGTGAAGACTTGTATATAGTTACTGGCGTGTTACCAACGATAGGACACACATGCGAGTTCGATTATTTAGATATGCAGATTTACACTCGGTATATTTTAGCTCCTGGTTTAAGTTTAGCTTTGCAGACACAAAATCAAACTGATCCAGTCATACAACACACTTTATAGTTTTTAGTGCTCGGTTTGCGGAACAAGAGCGAGCTGCTCTTTTCTGGTATCAATAAGAGCGAAATAAACTAATGCTTGGAATAAAAATTGCCCTTAGTTGGGGTTCCTGGGTTTATTGTAAAACCAAATTTGCATGTCCACGGGTTACGGGTCTTCCTGTTGATGTTCACTTCTCGTTATTCTTCCTTTTATTATCATCTTTATTTTCTCGGTGGGGTAGTGTGTTTTTAAAATTACTGAGGGTGGGTTATCCCCGAGGTATACGACCGACCGGCTGGCTCTTCATTGACAACTCAAAAGATGGACACTTTTCAAATATGCTACATGATTTATATCCTTTTTTTTTTTTTTTTTTTCTTTTTTTTTTTTTTTTTTTTATAAGCATTGTCTGCTTTTTATTTATTCACCGTGTAAGTAATGAGTTGCTTTTAAAAAATTACAATTTTTCTTTCTATCTTTAAAAATAGATCTTACAATATGGCAATCTGATAAATCAGTCAATTCCTGAGTCGAAATTTAAATTGTTAACTCAATTTTTTGAGCGTTTAAAACTTCAATTTAACGTATTGGACGATTTTCAAAAAAGAATAAATTTAACTGTTTAAAAAAAAATATATGATCCACAATAAAAATCAAAATTTACAAATATCGTTACATAAATACTTAAAATTATCTTTCTAATTGATAATTTAGCATCTGAGTTTTTTTTTTTTTTGAAAATCATTCCACAAGTAAAAAATTCGGACTAAGTATTTTTATCGAACATACGGTAGAATTTTAACCAAAAAATTGAAATTCTGTCTAACAAAATTGAAAAAACATTTTTTATCTTACTTCCGTTTAAAAGCATGCAATGATCTTGAATAGTTTTGATACTTTGAACGTTTTCAACTTCCAATAGACTAAACTTAAGATTTTGACGTTCAATACATTGAATCTACGATTTAAATTTTAACTCGGGTTGTAATAAAATTATTTAATACTTTTTTAGTTATTTATGCAGATAAGTCCTTTAAAATAGCCAAAAAAATAATTTTTATTTTAATACTTATTTTTTCTTAAAGTTAACTCTTATAGCGAGAAAATTTAGCGGCTATGCGCCACCTGTCGGATATTTTCAAAACTAAATTAAAAAAAATTATATTTGACATGTAAAAAGCCTGATATGAACAAAATACATTTTATCTGACATTTTATACCTATATATGTCGAAATTATAAATTTATATAAATTTTTATCGTGCCAATAAATTTTTGACTATTGACCAATTAAAAAAATTTTTCCACGGAAAGTTCTGGGCCAATATTTCAATTTTGTGACACAATAAAGACTTTTGACCTTTCATGACCCCAGTCTTCCATTGAATAGATACTATTAACTGCGTAAGTTTCCAAAAAAGTGCCGACAGAGCCGTATTAGGGCTTAGTTAGGGGATTTCTATACAGAGCAATAATTTTCACGGTTCACCCTTATTTGCAGTTGTCGTTGTGTCACTAAATACGCTATAATGTCTCCGTAAAAAGTAGGAAATATAGTGCCTAACAGTTTACCCTCGTGGTTACACAATTTACCCCAATTTCACGTTTATTGTAAACAAGCCATCCATCGGTTTTTATCTCGGAATAAAAATCTGGCCGTGGATCGTCGATCTTTGATCTATTACCAAAAAATAAAAGTTAGACGTTGATGATTAGTCATCATAATTTCTTGTGGGATATGGGAAAGATCAAAAAACCGTACCACGCCTCATTCCGTTTATCTTTTTCATTATTCCTCAGGAACCTTTTTAAGGAATTTTTTATTTGGACAATGACTGTAAGATGACTTGGATAAATCTTCAGAATTGAGGTTTCTTAAACGAGCTGTTTACGATGATAAAATTCTAAATTAATACATTCTTATTTTTCTAATAAGAATGTTGGATAAAATGATAAGTAACTTTTTGATTTATCGATAAATCGATTCAAATATAAACTTTAACTGTTTCTAAATAAGATGACTTGATGGAAACCGTTTGTTTTAAGATATTCCGACCAGCACGACATCCAAAAACAAACAGGGCGTCGAGCTGTCAGAGTAAGCCTCCAAGCTTCTAAAAATATGGTTAGATATATGTTTATAGTTTTACGAAAACAGTAAAGTTGAAAGTTTTTTCTTATTTCACTTAAATGGTTTGGAGGAAATGAACGGACAGATTGGGACGCGAGTCTACAGCAGCGATCGTGAGTTAAGAAGGTAGGCACCAAAATGAGTGACGAGTTTCTTTGGGGAAAGGAGCTAATGAGATAATTCGGATGCAAGTGAGCTTCTGATTCGATGCTGGGGAATCTTTTCTCTGATCATGATGAAGTAAGTAAGTAAGTTCATTTTTTGCTGGTACGCTACAGGAGCTCGCTCAATTTGTCAAGTTTTACTGAAGAAGACTTTATTTTGTTGACGGACTAAATGATTATCGTTTCGTTTAATGACACTCATCAGAAATTATTTTACTTTTTACGGACATTCATCATTTTTGCAATTTTTTCGTTATTTTGCAGCAATTGTTCTTCGAAAGATTACATTATAGTTTTGCATTTTAAATTTTCTTCTTTTTAATCCAAATTACTAGCTTCATATATGAAAAATATCCAAATAAAATTGGATCTTCTTTCATATTAAAGACTGAATCAGAAAGTGATCAAAGGGTTGATGGTTTTCCATCAAATGATGACAACTTTAGAAGAAACTGACTTTGAATTGATAAAATTGAGCCTTATAAAACAAACTGAAGATTGTCTAAGGATAATAAAAGTTAGAGGTTGTTCCTTACTTAAAAAGACGATAAAATGATTGGTGGTGACAGAATTGAAAGCTTGAAAAAAGATGATTTGAAATGAAGCTTGAAGGAACAAGTTGAAAGGAAAGTTCCAGTAAAACTGGTAGCAGAATTAAGGTACCAAAGAATCGAAGCATGAATGCTTGGTTGGGAATGGTTTAGTTAAGATTGTAATAAGAAGCGAGACGTAGACTAGTCGCATTCCTGGGGCCACCAAGAAGAATAAGAGCAAGATCTGTTTGGCTCATTGAACCACCGGGATGCTCAGATTTTCTGATGAAGGGAGCAACAAGAGAGAGAAGAAAGAAGTTGCTGGTGTTTTGGACTTCTCCAGGACAACACGACAAAAGAGAATCTTAGTGTACCAGTGATTACAACATTAATAAGCAAATGAGCCTCAAGGCGGGTTAAGTCACTGTTTGCTTACCGACCAATGGTGACGCGTGGGCGTCATTGGAGGCGGAGCTTACGATGCTCTACCTTCCACTTGCTGGCGGTTAATCCTCGTTTGTGGAAGAAGCTTACTCCCACCGGCGCAAGTAGAACAACTGTCTGCAGTTTTGCGCATCCAGTTTAAGATTTATATTATATTTGCTGCATTTGTTGTGCCAGAGATTTTTGAGTAGGAGCTGAATCAAACGGGTGGAACTGAGATTCCTGGTGCTCGGACAGTGGGGCTCATTTATTTCTGAGTGGAATGGATTCATACGGCCACATGTGATCTTCTTGGTGTACTTTGGCTGCAATTCAATTGCCGTGTACTCAACAGAGAAAGAGAACAGCTCAAGCTTCATTTGAATGGTATACCACGGCGATAATGTACCTCATGATGCGTATTATATGCGAGATACAGATTAACATGACTCAATAATCCATTACTTCGAACAACTGGCAACCTGGATCCTGGATCATGGATCTGGAGCCATCCGTTCTTTGTTAACAATCTCGTTCTTGAGTGGTTAATTTAAATTATTTACGTCAACTGCTTTGTGCCAAACTTATGAACAGAATTTCATGGAATTCATTGGAAGAAATCAACAAATTCGTTGATAAGACCATATAAGGACCCATGAAGCCATATAAACTCATATTTTTCCTACTCTATCTGTTTATACATATATCTGGCTTGATATGGCCAATTTTCATATGAAAACATAACAAAAATTAGAAATTTATGCATCAAATCAGTGAAAATGAGACTTTATAATACTAAAAACCCGTGAAATAGTTTCCACACATGAAAAATGATTTTTTCTGTTCAAATTAATATCTTAAGCTCGTTAACTCTCTTATTAGGAGAAGATTTAGCGATTATGCGCCACCTGTTGGATGTTTTCAGAACTAAATTCAATACAAACATTATATGTGGGGATATATGATCATTTTAGGCATGATACTGGATATGTTACGTCATATATAGACATATCAAGCCAGATATGGTCATATATGAGTATATGTGATGGTTTAAAGCATAATACAAGCATATTGTGTCAAATGTGGACTTATCGGGCCAGATATGGTAATATATGGGTATATATGACCATTTTATGTGATACTGGATATATTACGTCACATATGGACATATCAAGCCAGATATGGTCATATATGGGTATATATGATGATTTAAAGCATAATACAAGCATATTGTGTCAAATGTGGACTTATCGGGCCAGATATGGTAATATATGGGTATATATGACCATTTTATGTGATACTGGATATATTACGTCACATATGGACATATCAAGCCAGATATGGTCATAATGGGTATATATGATGATTTAAAGCATATTATGTCAAATGTGGACTTTTTACGTCAGATATGGTCATATATGATTATTTTAGGCATGATATGAACATATTAAGTCATATATGACTGTTTATGGTAGTTTTATCGTAAAAATAACACTTTCAATGAATTCTTGACTTAGATAAACTATCGGAAGACATTTATCCACGTCTCTAAGTATCATCACACCGGGAAACAATCAACAATTGCATGACAAAACGATTGCCCGGTTGACTCATATCCCTCTTAGAGAAGTTAATTTCCTTAAAGTATTTGTTAACTACTAAAGTACGCAATAAATGTACATTATGTTCTACGTCCATCTTTGTCGAGTAGTTACATTATAATATAAGAATACAACAATTTAGCAGATAAAGTAAGCAAAGCCCAAGCTTGTATGTATAAGTCTAAAACGGACAATTTTTATATATATTCGATCCAATGTAATTCTATTGTTTTCACGGACTATTAAGTTTCCCGGTAATGGTCAGCTTCCGGTTAGCCACTTCTTAGTTCTTGTATTTACTTACGGCTTACTCCGGATTGCTGCCATTGAGTGTCAGTGTGATATTGGTAAACGAAAACATATATTAACACACTGTTTTAACTTTGAGTTGGGTATTCGTATTGCCTTTAACGGAATACGAATACGAATGCGAATGCAGGAAAGGGTGCGCCGAGAAGCCTAATTCGGGCTTTAAGAGATTAAGGCGAGGCATCTCCACCCTCAAGCGGCTCTGGCTCTACGTTCCCCTTAGTCTTTATCTTACACACTCTTATGCTCTTATTTTTATTTTTAGTTTTATTTAGCGACTTATGATTATTTTGTACTGTTGAATTTTAAGGAGAACATACACACCAGTCTCTTCCGCACTTACTCAACTCTACCGTGTCCTCGTGATACTTCCTTTCTCACGTTGAGCTAACAGCACTCGTGATAAATTTATTAATTTCCGTCTATCGAGTTAACGCTTCATAGCAAGTCATATTTCGGGGACCTCATGCTTCATTTGAAGCCAGAGTCCTTATTCTTGCTTTTGAGGGTTACGGCATATGGAAGGCCATTAATCTGTTTCAATTATCAATTTAAGATACTCTTCTTTGTTCTGCTTTAGTCATTGTTTGATTAATAGTTTTATTCTAAGAATTTATTGAGTAGATTTGATATCCTTGTCGATCCAAAGATTTACAGGTATGATATTTAATTCCTAAGTCTTCATAATTATTCACAATAATGTAAAAAATTTAATATTTAAGATAGTATTGAGGATAAAAATAATATAGATTGATATTAAAAATTACAGTAAAATTAAATGTTTTTACTGAACTACTAAGTCACCTGCATTAAGTCGTTGGAAATTTTTATTGTAATAAAATAGCAATTTTTAATGAAAATTTTCAAGTAGGAAAAGAAATTTTTATTTAATAAGAATATAAAATACATTTTAATTATCTAAATGAGTGAAGCTGTCGGCGCAACGAGCAGAATGTGTGTGCCAAAACACGAGCGACGAAAGTTTCATTTTCTAAGGTTTCTTTGAAAATAATTGTTTACAATACAATGTACAAAATGTAAGTACCATTAATTTTTAAAGTATTAAGGATAAAAATAATAAACGTGAAAAATTAAGATTAATAATTATAAATTTTCAAATAAAATTTTTTTACTGAACTACGAAGTCATCTAGTGATTTTAAGACGTTGGAAATTTTTATTGTAATAAAATAGCAATTTTTAATGAAAATTTTCAAGTAGGAAAAGAAATTTTTATTTAATAAGAATATAAAATACATTTTAATTATCTAAATGAATGGAGCTTTCGGCGCAACGAGCAGAATGTGTGTGTCAAAACACGAGCGACGAAAGTTTCATTTTCTAAGGTTTCTTTGAAAATAATTGTTTACAATACAATGTACAAAATATAATTACCATCAATTTTTAAGGTAGTATTAAGGATAAAAATAATAAACGTGAAAAATTAAGATTAATAATTATTTTTAATTTAATATTAAAAATTACAGTAAAATAAAATGTTTTTACTGAACTACTAAAAAATTAACCGAACTTTTTAGTAAAAATTCCTCCAAGTGTTGGTATTATCCACCTTCCTTTGAGGCGGCGCTGCAATCGCTCCCAGACTTATCTGTACAAAAAATTACACATTTTGGTGATCAGTTGTCGCTCAATTACAGTTTATTCTCACAACACTTTTATACAATTATCATTATAATTTAATTTTATCCAATTAGTTAAATATTATTTGTAAAAATGTACTTTAATAACATTCAGAATTTTTTTTCTATTTTCTGTTATTCTATATACATTTTCAAGTGAAATAATTGAAGAAAATAATTAAAATCAATTAGTCCTTATAGATTAGGCCTGAAATGTTCAAATATACCCAAATCTAATTTTTTTGACCGGCTAGTTTCGAAAACATCCAATAGGTGGCGCATGGTCGCTAATGTATCTCCTTACAAGAGAGTTAAGTTTGAAGTATGAAGTTATAACAGAAAAATGATTTTTCTGACATTTTCAAGAGCCTAACTGTCATTGATTTTTAGTTTCATCAACTGCTAAATTAATTTTTGTCTGATATAATCAATGCACAAATTTCTAACATAATACATAAGCTCAGACTAACCCATGGCACATGGAAAATTTTTTTTCCCGAACTCAGAAAAGTAAACTACGCTCTAAGACCTTATAAATAAATTAAATTAAATGGAGGCATATAATGTTTTCTCGAGACAGATGCTCGGACTCACACCACACTTAGAGTCCTGCATACATTAAGTGGAAACACCGGACACCGGACACGTAGTGTCCTAGCTGCAATCTACGGATGTTGTCTTGTTGGTGATCGCATCCAGCGCAACACACATGAACACACATGCACCACAAAGCCCGAGGAGCTACTGAACTTTGTGTTGAGCTACACATCGCGTTGTCTGATCATCCTGCCTAATGAAGCCTGGTTTATCTCCCAGGTTCGATTCTCAGTATACTGAACCCCGTACCCCACAAGCTACACTTGGTGGTGCACACCTTCGCGGTGGTGCTACCACCAGCTCCGTACAACCGAGGACAAAAGTCAACAATCTGATCTTTCTTCGGTAAATTGCAAGCAGGTGTCGTCAAACTGATTCCTGGATTTTCCCATTAGAAGGCTTTGAAAACTTTCAAGCTTGGTGTTGTCTTACCAAACGAAGACTTGCCATGTCGATATGCTGATAATCATCACTATAATTGACCATTTCGATGATCCTTAGCTGAAGAATCATCACTGAAAAATTTTTCAGTGGTAATTCTGATGAATGAAGGAATTGTAATTGGCCGATAGTTTTAGAAGAGGCTGTACGTGAGGCCACCCAAAGCACTGCTCGCGCTTCCGATCACGGAGTCTTTCGGAGGAGAACGAGGGGTGAAGGCTCGGATACGCGCAAAAGGGTACAAGGGTAAGGTGGAAGAGTGAATCCACGATGTTAATTTTAACTTAATTAAGGCTTAATTGAGAGAAAACATTATACATCCGAAGGCCGTGACATTGTTTTCGGTCTCTGTCTAGCTCAGAGTCCGTCCAATTCCTACGGAGCAGCTTTTGCCCATCTGCAACGCAAATACGGATTTGAAATTTCAAAAATCTCAGGCTGGACGAGATCCAAGCTAGAGAGAGATAACTACCAGCCGGTTGCTTGTTCTCTCGTGAGCTCGTGGTCAATTAGACGGCCCAGTCTCATCTTAGCTTTTCCAATGAGCAATGAGAACGACTAGCCCACCAGGATTCTCCTCAGTCGCTTTATTCCGCTTATTCATGTTTCTTATCCAAGTGATGATATCCTTCGATGATACTAAAGCATCTTTTTCAACTAAAACGCCTTTTTCGGTGCTTTCAGACATTTTCTCACCAAAAATTCTTCTTTTCCAAGCTAGAGGGCACTCTTAGCTTTAATTTGCTTCCAACCGGAAGTCTCTAGCTCAATTAGTTCGCGATTTCTGACCAATTTCCGGAAAATCAGAGGTTTTACAAGATTGGTCATAACTCAGCGGCTAATCATCGCAAAATTTCGCACAAGCATGCAAATCAAAGCTAGATCTTTTACCTTTTACGATCTGAACTTAGATTAAACAAAAAATCTTGTTTTCAATGTTTTCGAAGCGACTGAAGTTGAAGAATCATTTTTTGATTTCTCATTTTTGATTCTTTGGGCATGAAAAGTCAGAAGGATGCATTCAATCATATTCAAAATTGCAGAAAGTGAAAGGTCAGGTTCTGAGGGATAATTTACTTTTTTTAAAAGTCTAAAAACATGAATTTAAAGCGAAATTATGTGAGTTTTAAAAAAAAAGACTTTTTTTGTGGGACCGAAAAATGACATTATTTTAAATCAGATAGATGTTATTTGATTGTAGCTCCATTTCAGAGTGTTTATTTCGTGCCGTGGGTGAAGAATGAGAGTAAGAAAAAGGTAAAAGAACCCTCGGTACCGGACTGGGGGTATTCGAGCGGGTATGTGAGCGTTCGTGTGGCGATCGACCTGGGTCAATCGATTGTTTTCTTGTATTTTTTTCCACTTCGTGGAGACCAGCTATCCGAGATCAGAATTAAGACCTACCGCGGTTCGTTCTCGGCCTCCTTCTCTAGTCAGTCGAGGAAAGACGGGCTCTTTTATTCATGTATATATATTTTAAATTTAAATAATAAAGAAACAATGGGATCGAAATGAAATCTAAACGAAACTGAAAATCATAAATTAGATTACATGCTTCAATAATACGCTCATAATTATTAATTGAAATCTATAATATGTATGTAATAGGAAAAATATGGGACTGTTATTTGTTGAAAATACTTATGCATGTCGATCCCGTGGGAGAATCCATTCGACGATCGTTATTGCAGACAAAACAATTGTAGAATAACTATGGGGATCGCTTTAATTTCTTCGATATCCCCTTATCCTTATACTTACTTGATACTACGACCAGGACGCTCTTGAGAGCGTGTGAGGATGTGTATGTATATGAATATCATCAATTCCAAAGCTGGTATGAGTGAACGAAATGGAATATAAACGTTTTATTTATGTTTTGTATTCTTTAAGTAAAGGCTAAGGCTACATACTTACATGCATCCATATATGTGTACACACGGTTGATGGTGTTTTGAGAATTCGATTACGTTCTAAGAATCGATCGATTCGGTATACCACGGAATAAAATCACGAATGAGAAATCACGAGGTCTTTAATGATCTCCCTTTTTTTAAAAAAATTTCGACCACACATGCTTAAAGTTTTGATCCTTTTTGAAAAAGACTTTTGCTGGGTTTTTGGATTTTATATTTTGTAGCTGACAATAGAAATATGGACACATCCAAAGGGCCCAATAATCCTTTGTTAACAAGTTGATGTGACGTTTTCATTGTTGTGGGTTTTCGTTGCTATGGTGACCACTTTGGCAACGGTTACCATAACAACGGTTACTATAGCAACGGTTACTATGGCAACGTTTACTATGACAACAGTTACCATAGCAACGGTTACTATAG
>JZSA01006664.1:0-10367 GCA_000956155.1 Cotesia vestalis | reverse complement strand
AATTGGTACTAATATTCAAAAATTGAACCCTAGCAGTCAAAATTTGATCTACTTTCATCAACAAGGCCCTTTTTGATCATTATTTTTCCTTCAATCGCGCCCAAACTACTCGTCCGATTGACTTCAAACTTAGCAAGCTTCTAAAGATGAAGAATCTGGATGAAATACCTTCAACTGGATCAAAATCTCTCGATTATCTAAAGACTTTTCATCAGCGTAAAAAATTTGGAAAACGCCAATTTAAAATTCTTAATCAATCTTCTGGATTAATTGCACCTAAATCCTTTTCCTCTTCCATAAAATCTAAATATTTATATTTCTTAATAAAAATATCGTAAAAGCATGTAAATGTCCGGGATCGAGGGCAACGATCGTGGATCGACAATAGACGATAAGTTCGAGCCGTGGAATAATTACTCGTAATCAAGCTCAATCTAATGCCAGAGGATGACGATGCTCAATACCTCGATCCTCATCGAGCAACCTTAACTCCCCCTCTCCCTTCTTCCTTCCCTTCTTAGCTCGTTCGGTGATAAAATAAAGTAAGAAGTTCGATGTAAGAGTAAAAATAAAGCAAAGCATCTCCTTGTTATTAATTAAAAAATTGTCGGCCTATCGAACGGCAAACGATTCGAATCAACGATTACATATTTTTCCTCCTTATTCAGCTTGTTTCTTCCTTTCATTCTTTGGGTCTTAGCCTTCTTGGCATTAGTTGACGTACAAAAGACAGAAATCATCGACGAGACAAAGACCAATTCTGTCGATAGAAATCTACATTAATATAAAAGAGTAAAGACGTACGGATAATATTTTTGTTCCCACAATATTGAAAATATGTCGAGTCATTTAAAGTTTGTGTGTGTGTTGTAGAATGAAAGAACATTATTATTCCAATTTTAAAGGACGCTGTAGTATTTTATTTATACGGCGTCTCAGTCTCTCCACTTACACCGAGAATCAACCAATGGATGTTATGTGTTAGCATGGGCTCCTTACGCACCAGCATCACTCGAGTTCATTAGCTCTCGCGATCTTTCTTCATCTTCACTTCTTTATCTTTATCTCTCGTTTATTTTATTTCTTTGTGTACGTATTTATTTAACTCATTTTGTATTTTTATTTATTATTATTATTATTATTATTATTTTATTTTTGTTATTTTCACATTGAAATACCACGCTCGTGTCTCTCCAGAAGAGGATCGCGGCCCTGAAGTATATACGTCAGTCCATCTTACTCATCGGCTTAAATTCCAAATGCGTCGTTACTCAACTTTTTGTCGATGGATCTCCCTTGAGGTATATTAACGTCCCTCACCTTTTTCTTCCCTCACTTGGATAATCATTATCCTGATAAACACAACAGTCTCGGATCTATTCATTCCTGATCATCATCATCACCAATTACCAATCACAAATCGCCAATTCAATTTACTGATCCAGTTACCTTTTCTTTCTTTTGGTGTCGCAATTTTCTGTTGAGACAGTCTAGGGTTCGAATCCGAGCTAGGGTGTCTTCAGTCAAATCTTGTAACAATTTTTTAATAATTAATTTTAATTAATAATTACGCACTAATCAATAAAAAATTACCATATAAGACGAAATATTTAGATAAAATATCAATTTTTTAGAAAATTTTTTAGGCTTAGTTAATTGAACTAAACATCGATGACAGATAAACTTCTTAAAAGAGTCAAAAATATGAATTTTATAATATGCCTTATATACTTCAAACTTAACTCTCCTCTAGTAAGAAGATTTAGCGACCTTGCGCCACCTGTCGGATTTTTTGAGTACTAATTATTCTAAAAATGTTATATGCTAGCAATTTAAACTCTAATAGGCCATATCTGAACTTAACAAGTAATATGTGGACATATTAAAGAATATTAGTCAGATATGTTCAGATATGTTCACATATCGCCACTTTTAATGTCAATTTGGGTGTTTAAACTTAGCAAAAATCAATATATCGATGTATATGGCAGTATCGAACCTGATATAGGCATATAGAATCATATATAAGCAAATCAAGCCAGATATGGACTTATATGTTAATATCAGACATAATATGGGTATATCTGATCTTATATGGTCAATTTTCATATAAAGTTCAATAGTAGAGCTTATGGAAAATTATGTATAAGCATCTTAGAACATATCAAACCAGATATGATCAGATATGTGCATATCAAGCCAGATATGATCAGATATGTCTATATCGAGCCAGATATGATCAGATATATGTATATCAAGCCAGATATGATCAGATATGTGCATATCTGGCTTTATATGATCAATTTTCTTATTATTTGATGTAAGATCATATTAAAAATTGTATATGAAGTTATAAGGGCAAATATAGATATCAATATGATCATATATGTTCATATAAAGGCCAGATATCATCATATAAAGTAAAATAACAAAATTTTCTTTACAGGTTGTTTTGATTGAATTGATGACTTTAAAATGAGGGTGTTGTTCAAATAGAAAAGCTATTTTGTAATTCTTGTTGTTAACTGGACCATTTAATGAAAGTTAAATACCTTTTCAAAAGAAAGTCAGGTTTCAGTAAGAATCATTGATCTGGAACTATCCAACATTCTTTTGTGTATATTCGAAAATTCTTTTCAAGCTTGCTTAGAAAAGTACAATAACTGTCAAAACTATCTTGTAGACGGTCAATATTTTTAAATTTAAATGCAAAGGGTTTGAAAAAAATCTACGATTAAAATTCTTTTATAAAAATTTTTTGGAAATGAGTTACAATTAAAATAAATGACCGGTCATTAAAATCTCTGTAATGATTATTGAAATTTGGGTAATTTTAATAAATAAATTGTTTTTTTTTTTTTATGAATAAAACAAGAATGTTAATTTTTTTTCTGTTAAGTTAAGTAAGGTCGTAATTAATTACAGTAATTTATCATTATTAAAACCCGTGAACAAAAGTTCGAATCATCACAGATTTAAGATTTAAGATTTATAGTGTATTTTTTTCTCGGTTATTTACCTATATGGGAATATCACTTGTTATTATATATTGAAATAAAAATGAAATATAAAATATTCCTATAAAAGTTGTTACCCCGGTCCAATCCACTATAACCGCGAGAACCCCGTTTGGTTACACGTCACTTTGAAGAATTCTTCACGAGTCAGAAAAATGAGCATCGTCATGATTTTTGAAAGTAAAAAATGAAGAGCGGACCCCAGAGGCTCCGCCACCGCAACAAGAGCGGACCCTATCTTTCTTTTTTTACTTTTGTATATATCCATTTTTATTCCTTTCTTATATTATATTTTTTACCATCTCGAGGCTGCATTAAAAAAAAAAAAAAAAAAAAAAAAAAAAAAAAGAACAGTACCGAGTTTGCGGGATAGTATTTATATGTATATATATATGTATGTATGTATGCATATATGCCCATATCTGACTAAATATGATTATATAAAAATTGTATATGGGCATATATAATCATATCAGGCCAAATATGATTATATAAAAATTTTATATTGGTATATATGATCATATCTAGCCAGATATGGTCATAAATGACCATATCAGGTCATATATGCCCATATCTGACTAAATATGATTATATAAAAATTGTATATGGGCATATATAATCATATCAGGCCAAATATGATTATATAAAAATTTTATATTGGTATATATGATCATATCTAGCCAGATATGGTCATAAATGACCATATCAGGTCATATATGCCCATATCTGACTAAATATGATTATATAAAAATTGTATATGGGCATATATAATCATATCAGGCCAAATATGATTATATAAAAATTTTATATTGGTATATATGATCATATCTAGCCAGATATGGTCATAAATGACCATATCAGGTCATATATGCCCATATCTGACTAAATATGATTATATAAAAATTGTATATGGGCATATATAATCATATCAGGCCAAATATGATTATATAAAAATTTTATATTGGTATATATGATCATATCTAGCCAGATATGGTCATAAATGACCATATCAGGTCATATATGCCCATATCTGACTAAATATGATTATATAAAAATTGTATATGGGCATATATAATCATATCAGGCCAAATATGATTATATAAAAATTTTATATTGGTATATATGATCATATCTAGCCAGATATGGTCATAAATGACCATATCAGGTCATATATGCCCATATCTGACTAAATATGATTATATAAAAATTGTATATGGGCATATATAATCATATCAGGCCAAATATGATTATATAAAAATTTTATATTGGTATATATGATCATATCTAGCCAGATATGGTCATAAATGACCATATCAGGTCATATATGCCCATATCTGACTAAATATGATTATATAAAAATTGTATATGGGCATATATAATCATATCAGGCCAAATATGATTATATAAAAATTTTATATTGGTATATATGATCATATCTAGCCAGATATGGTCATAAATGACCATATCAGGTCATATATGCCCATATCTGACTAAATATGATTATATAAAAATTGTATATGGGCATATATAATCATATCAGGCCAAATATGATTATATAAAAATTTTATATTGGTATATATGATCATATCTAGCCAGATATGGTCATAAATGACCATATCAGGTCATATATGCCCATATCTGACTAAATATGATTATATAAAAATTGTATATGGGCATATATAATCATATCAGGCCAAATATGATTATATAAAAATTTTATATTGGTATATATGATCATATCTAGCCAGATATGGTCATAAATGACCATATCAGGTCATATATGCCCATATCTGACTAAATATGATTATATAAAAATTGTATATGGGCATATATAATCATATCAGGCCAAATATGATTATATAAAAATTTTATATTGGTATATATGATCATATCTAGCCAGATATGGTCATAAATGACCATATCAGGTCATATATGCCCATATCTGACTAAATATGATTATATAAAAATTGTATATGGGCATATATAATCATATCAGGCCAAATATGATTATATAAAAATTTTATATTGGTATATATGATCATATCTAGCCAGATATGGTCATAAATGACCATATCAGGTCATATATGCCCATATCTGACTAAATATGATTATATAAAAATTGTATATGGGCATATATAATCATATCAGGCCAAATATGATTATATAAAAATTTTATATTGGTATATATGATCATATCTAGCCAGATATGGTCATAAATGACCATATCAGGTCATATATGCCCATATCTGACTAAATATGATTATATAAAAATTGTATATGGGCATATATAATCATATCAGGCCAAATATGATTATATAAAAATTTTATATTGGTATATATGATCATATCTAGCCAGATATGGTCATAAATGACCATATCAGGTCATATATGCCCATATCTGACTAAATATGATTATATAAAAATTGTATATGGGCATATATAATCATATCAGGCCAAATATGATTATATAAAAATTTTATATTGGTATATATGATCATATCTAGCCAGATATGGTCATAAATGACCATATCAGGTCATATATGCCCATATCTGACTAAATATGATTATATAAAAATTGTATATGGGCATATATAATCATATCAGGCCAAATATGATTATATAAAAATTTTATATTGGTATATATGATCATATCTAGCCAGATATGGTCATAAATGACCATATCAGGTCATATATGCCCATATCTGACTAAATATGATTATATAAAAATTGTATATGGGCATATATAATCATATCAGGCCAAATATGATTATATAAAAATTTTATATTGGTATATATGATCATATCTAGCCAGATATGGTCATAAATGACCATATCAGGTCATATATGCCCATATCTGACTAAATATGATTATATAAAAATTGTATATGGGCATATATAATCATATCAGGCCAAATATGATTATATAAAAATTTTATATTGGTATATATGATCATATCTAGCCAGATATGGTCATAAATGACCATATCAGGTCATATATGCCCATATCTGACTAAATATGATTATATAAAAATTGTATATGGGCATATATAATCATATCAGGCCAAATATGATTATATAAAAATTTTATATTGGTATATATGATCATATCTAGCCAGATATGGTCATATATGTCCATATCTGGCTAAATCTCATCATATAAAAATTTTATACGGGCATATGTGACCATATCAGTTCTGATATGGTCACATAGAAACATATCTGGTTTAATATGGCTTAATATGACTTGATAAATACATTTATATACTAATTTTTAATAAAAAAAACATAATATTGTAAAATTAACATAAAAATTATTTTCTTTTTGTATACTGTCTGATATTGCCATATATGATCAGATTAATCCAGTCCTGAAACAAAAACCAATATCACAAAATTTTACCGCTTGCTTTACTGACTATAATTTTAATCAAAAATACTATAAAATCAACAAAATCCCGATTAAAACTATTAAGTTAACCTTCGGTAGCTCATTATTGTTTACTAAGATCTTAGATTTGGCGAAAACAATCTCTGAGTTAAAGAGCTGGGACAAAACTCATCTCTTGTCTGAATGGTGTGCATACAACACAACATCAACGAGTGCTTGACATGCACACCAAACGTGTTGCTTGAGCTTATATACATTTATATACATGTATAGTTAAGTGTTGGGATATCTACACGTTCTCGAGAAAAGAACAAATACAAACACACACCCACACACCATACACACCATGCACACCACACTTAAACAAGAGACACGATAGATAAAGATTACTTTTTTTCATTGGGTTTCTCAGCTCGCTCCGCTCAAATTATTCATCTCACTCACTCATGCCCACTTCGTATATATAATCTGTTGTTTCATATATAAATATATATATATAGTGTATTATAATATTCATATTTCGAATGAAAGATTTTATCTTACAAATGAATTGAACGTTCTGATTATAGATATCGATGTATTTATATTTATATTTATATTTGTATATTTATGTAGAAATTTTGCGCATTAATGAAATATTGCTCGATAAATTATTTTTATTGTTGTTATTTTTATTTACGGTTTTTTGAGGATACTTTTTAAAACCGTTAAAGGAGTTGATGTATGAGAGAAATACCATCAACCTCAGTAATTAATCATATTTCGAAAATCATTCTACTCTTATTCGTATTCGTATTATATATATATATCAAAAATACTATAAAATCAACAAAATCCCGATTAAAACTATTAAGTTAACCTTCGGTAGCTCATTATTGTTTACTAAGATCTTAGATTTGGCGAAAACAATCTCTGAGTTAAAGAGCTGGGACAAAACTCATCTCTTGTCTGAATGGTGTGCATACAACACAACATCAACGAGTGCTTGACATGCACACCAAACGTGTTGCTTGAGCTTATATACATTTATATACATGTATAGTTAAGTGTTGGGATATCTACACGTTCTCGAGAAAAGAACAAATACAAACACACACCCACACACCATACACACCATGCACACCACACTTAAACAAGAGACACGATAGATAAAGATTACTTTTTTTCATTGGGTTTCTCAGCTCGCTCCGCTCAAATTATTCATCTCACTCACTCATGCCCACTTCGTATATATAATCTGTTGTTTCATATATAAATATATATATATAGTGTATTATAATATTCATATTTCGAATGAAAGATTTTATCTTACAAATGAATTGAACGTTCTGATTATAGATATCGATGTATTTATATTTATATTTATATTTGTATATTTATGTAGAAATTTTGCGCATTAATGAAATATTGCTCGATAAATTATTTTTATTGTTGTTATTTTTATTTACGGTTTTTTGAGGATACTTTTTAAAACCGTTAAAGGAGTTGATGTATGAGAGAAATACCATCAACCTCAGTAATTAATCATATTTCGAAAATCATTCTACTCTTATTCGTATTCGTATTATATATATATATATATATGTTATATTGTATATTTGAGATCACTGTGAAAAGATATAAGAAGATGGAGAAAAAGGATAATGAGAATGGAATGGAGGAGCCCAATGGAACCCTAAAAAAATTACTTTTGTTGTGTTATACATATATATACTTTTTTTTTAAGAAATAAATATGCTTAAAAATTAAACCATTTATTATAAAATAAATTTTTGGGTTTGCAAATATTTTTTTTGATATTGACTATTTTTTTTTTTTTTTTTTTTTTTTTTGTGGAAAATTTATCAAAAATATTGCTTAGAGTAAAAAAAAATTTTTGTGAAATTTTGAACGCATTTTTTTGGTTAAACTTTAGAAATATACTGCGAAAAAATTGAAACGACATATATTTTTGAAGGAAATTGAACGCTCTACAAAAAAGGTATCTTAACATTTTTCATAAAATTCATTCTTTCAAAAGTTATTTACTCTTAAAGTATTATTTGTTTTGAATTTTCAGAATTTTTTGACTTAATTCAAAAATTTAATATTTTTTATTTAATTATTTAATTGAATTTTTTTAAATTATTAAAATAAATTCTTCAATTAATTAACAACCTAAAAAAATTAATTATAACACTAAACACGTTGTATCTTCAATAAAAACAGCAAAGTTTCACCTCTGCAATTACGACCGATTTCTGTACCGAACAAAACAAAGATCACGTGTCACAGACAAAACACCCCTCTCTATCTTAACTTCTTCCTTGCGACAGCTGGAGGGGGGAAGACAAAAGACAGTCATGGTATTGTGCGTGAAAAGTGGGGGAACTGATGGAAAAGATTCCTGTAGTGAGTATAGCAGAGGACATAACATCTTGCATTTCGCACTAGAGAATTTTTAAATTTTGTCACGTTCAAATTTAAACACAGTCATTTGTTCCCCTTCTCGATCTCTGGCAGGGGCATTGTTTTGTTTCTGCATTCGTAGGTATACGATCGAGATATTGCTCATGCCCAGTTCTTTATTTTTATTTTCTTCTATTAATTTTTTTTTTTTTTTTATTTGTACTGCACTCCTCCGCGGGCCGTCATCCCCCAGCCAGCTCATCATAATCATAATGATAATTCTCTTCCTCTGCTCTTCATAATTCGCTAACAAAATTCGCTCTGCTCTTCTCTGATACTTTGATCTGTGCTTTTATTATTTTATATTGTCTTTCCCATCGCTCGCTCGATGAATTACGCTATTTCTAAATTATAACATCCGATCCAGCATCTTGAGAATCAATTCACTGAAATTCAATATTTCTTCTTTTTTTTTTTTTTTTTTTTTTTTATTAATGCCATATATGATTACATAACTTCATATTATGCCATATATATCTATATCATGCCATATATGCCCATATTATGCCATATATATTGCCTTATCATGCCATATATGTCCATAGTATGCCACATATGTTGCCATGTGTGTCCATATTATGTCATAAATGATCATATAGGTCACATAATGCCATATATGATTACATAACTTCATATCATGCCATATATACCCATATTATGATATATATGCCCGCATTATGCCATGTCTATTGCCATATTATGTCATATGTGGCCATATAGGTCAGATCATACCATATATAATTATATAAGTCCATATAATCCCATATATGTCCATATTATGCCATACATATCCATATAACGCCATATATATTCATCTTATGCCATATGAAACCATATATGTTCATAGTATGCCACATATGTTGCCATGTGTGTCCATATTATGTCATAAATGATCATATAGGTCACATAATGCCATATATGATTACATAACTTCATATTATGCCATATATATCTATATCATGCCATATATGCCCATATTATGCCATATATATTGCCTTATCATGCCATATATGTCCATAGTATGCCACATATGTTGCCATGTGTGTCCATATTATGTCATAAATGATCATATAGGTCACATAATGCCATATATGATTACATAACTTCATATCATGCCATATATACCCATATTATGATATATATGCCCGCATTATGCCATGTCTATTGCCATATTATGTCATATGTGGCCATATAGGTCAGATCATACCATATATAATTATATAAGTCCATATAATCCCATATATGTCCATATTATGCCATACATATCCATATAACGCCATATATATTCATCTTATGCCATATGAAACCATATATGTTCATAGTATGCCACATATGTTGCCATGTGTGTCCATATTATGTCATAAATGATCATATAGGTCACATAATGCCATATATGATTACAAATTTTTTATTTTTTGTTTAAATGTCTTGAATTATCAAAAGAAATTTTTGAGCCAATAGCAAAAAAAGAATTAAAATTCAAATATTCTCAATTCTGTAATCATAAAAAGATA
>JZSA01006659.1:0-19461 GCA_000956155.1 Cotesia vestalis | reverse complement strand
ACACACACACACACACACACATTAGGGTGTCCGTTATTTCCCAAATTGGGTTTTGTTCTGCAAACGCCCCTCAAACTTTTAGGTTATGACCTAAAAAAAAATATCAGACCCAAACCAGCCCTTAATATTTACATTAACCCGTGCCTGAATCATGATACATTTCTCATTTAAATAACATGGGATTTTTGCACTTTTTGCAGTTAATTTTTTTTCACTGAAACAAATGTAGCTAAAAATACTCAAACAACTATTTCTTGTAAGAAATTTAACGTTCTACAAAAAAGATCTGGATGATTTTTTCGATAAAATTTGCCGTTTAAAAGTTATTCAACGATAAAGTTATATTCAGAGTTAAATTTATCGTTTTTTTTTAATTTTCACCATAATTTTTATTTATATCAAACTAAATACATACATATAGGTAATAAAATAAATAAATACAAAATTTGGATCCAAAATGAAGTATATTATTGCTTATAAATAATAGTATCACAATATTTATAGTATTTTTTTCATTTCTGCAATTTTTTTGTCAAACATTTTTTAGTTGCAATAGGATATTTAGCTCTGTATTCACTTACAACTTGAATCAAACATTGTTTTTGATCTTCCTGAGTAGTTAATCTATTGATATAATCTTGTGTTAGTTGAACAGCTCTTTCAGCTACATCATTCACTACTTGCAGATTATTAACAATTGCCAGACCATTTAAATAACCGTCATTTCTAATCCATGTATTAGCATTAGTTTCTAAAAAATCTTTACCAATATCAAATCTATCGAAAAATTTTAACGAGTTCGAATTCATAAAAAAATCAATATCCTTCTTTTCTAAATTTTTAACTTCACCGTCTGTATTAATAATATACCGTTTTAACGAATCAAATTCTGAATCTTCACAATTTTTTAACGCTATAACCATTTTATTTTTTATGTTAGCTGATACGTTTGGGTCAAAAAATGCAAGAGCAGCTGTTTCAGAATTTAAATACCATAAGTGATTTTTAAATTTATGTAAAACAGCTTCCGAAATTTTTTTATCAATTGTTCTATATTGATAAACATTTTTTAAAAATTGTAAATCTAAATTTGGAGATAGTGCTGCACGAGGCACCGCAAACCAAAAAGGTACATAGATAAACACTATAAATAAGCAAATATTTAATAGATTTTTTTTCAGTTGAGTGTCTAGTTCATAAATATCTCGAAATATGTAAATTTTTAGAGTGTAAATCGCCTTAGACATCCAGCGAGCATGATGATAGGCTCCTGGTTTGTAAAATTTGACTTTTTCAACATCTATTGTACCAAGGAAAATTTGACATAATTCTAAAAGCTCTTTATACTCATTACGAGGTAAGATTAAGCACAAAAACTCTTGTACTTTGGCATTTGTTTCTCCAACCTTCTTTAATAATTTCTGAGGAATTTTATTTCCTGCTAAACCATTCTTGTATTTGGTAGTATCGAGAGTACTCCAATTTTCCTGGAACTTCTTAAACAATGGAACATTCGGCCCATCAGTACCTGGTATTTTCGTAGTAAAAACACAATTTAAAACTAGCTCGTAAATGTGATGTCTGCAAGGTAAGTACAAAAGTTCCGTTTGTAATATTTGCTCCAAAATGATCGCCGCTCCACTTCGACTACCCAGATTTGAGTTAGTTGTATCGCAACAAACTGCTTTGATATTATCAGTTAATCCCCACTCTTGAACCGCAATGAAAATTGCTTGTGCCTGTGTATTTCCTCTCCCATCTGGTAATGCAGGTACGCTTAAGTTAATATTTTTTCTATAGTGTTACTTCTGACTATGATTGGTACTCGGTCGACCTTTTTGCAAGAAAAACCATCAGGTATCAACTTGCCATCCCAATGCACTACCACCGGACCAACTTCAATCTCGCCAAATTCTCGTTTTATTCGTTCCGCAGCTTCTCTTCTAAATTTCGATCGGTATTCATTGAATGACGTTTTGTTCAAAATTAAAGCACTAGTGTCAACCCCCAGGGGTTCTGATATAACTGATATTAGTCGAACAGAATTTCTATAAGAAATATTGCAACTATCTAAGGCAGCCACAACGTCTTCAGTTAAAATATTAACAGTTCCTCTCTCATTTTTAGCTTCATAATTTCGTCCTTGAACTTCAAACATTGACAGTGTGCTATGGTGAGAAGCAGTTGCAGTTGTCGCACCACTTAAAGCTTGCTCACCACTCAAAGGCGGCTCGCTAGTGCTTTTAGAGCTTGATGGTAAAGTCACATCTAAAGAGTAAATAAGGAAATTATCATTCCAAGTTTATCAAATAATACGATATTTCCTACTTTAAATAAATACTTTTATTAACTACCTGAATTCGAACGATATTCATCGTCGGTTATCAAATTAACATTATTATCATTTCCGGATATATTTTCATCTGTCAATTGAGTTGTATTGGTATGATCTTGCTCGAATATCGGTCTTTCTGTAATTAATAAAATATTTTAATATCTAATGATTAAACTACGCCTGAATTGGTATGCGCGTTGAATACTCTTACTTACCTAATAACTGACAAGTATTATCATTTTCTGTGCACACGCGTAAATGATATTTCCTATCTGTTCTCTGGTCATATAAAAACTTTAACGCTTCATTATCAGATATATCTTGAACGTTTCCGTGTGCAATGTCAAATAATGTTTCAAGATACTCAGAAAACTCGCGTTCTGTTGTTGGGTTTGGATTTTTTTGTAAGCTTCTATACTTATTATACAGTTTTTCGATTTTTTTCACACATCTTGAAACAATTTGTGTTTCAATTCCAGCTCTAGACCAGAATTTAGTCACTTCTCCTATAACAAATTTACAACTTGGAAGTGTTTTTTTTGCTTCTCTTGTTTGATAAAATAACAATTGTAGTACTTGTTTGTTAGTTGGTAATTTATTGCCACTGATTGTTTCGGTTGGTTGTCCCAAAAGAAACATTGGATTTCTCAAGCTCACAGAAGTATTCATTTTTTTTTTTTTTGAAAAATTATATATATATTAAACAGTATTTTTGCTGAATGAGTTAACAATAATGAAGTATATTAAATGAACACTCCACCGAGAGGTTATAAACTCAAATGACATGAAGTTCTCTCAGGTTGCTCATCAATGGCGTTAGATTACAGAACGAATAAATTTAAAACGTGATTGCGTTTAGCTTTTTGTTTAATTGTCTTAAATTCAATGATTATAGAAAAGGAAATTATTAAAACACAAATTTATGTATTTTAATGATGAAGGAGGTTAATATATTAATACTATTGGAGCTACTCCATAATTTTATTGTAAACAAAAAGCGATAGTAAATAAAAAATAGAAAAATGATGAATTTAACTATGAATACAACTTTATCGTTGAACAACTTTTAAACGGCAGATTTTATCGAAAAAATTATTCAGATCTTTTTTGTAGAGCGTTAAATTTCCTACAAGAAATAGCTGTTTAAGTATTTTTAACTACATTCGTTTCAGTGAAAAAAAATTAACTGCAAAAAGTGCGAAAATCCCATGTTATTTAAATGGGAAATGTATTATGATTCAGGCACGGGTTAATGTGAATATTAAGACCTGGGTTGGGTCTATTATTTTTTTTTAGGTCATAACCTAAAAATTTTAGGGGCGTTTGCAGAACAAAACTCAATTTGGGAAATAACGGACACCCTAATACACATACATACAGACATACGGACATCATCGCGGGAATAGTCAGGGAAGCTTCCTAGGGCCTCAAAACGTCAAGATCTTATGAAAACTCGATTTTCGAAAAACGGGGTAAAACCAGTAACTTCCCGATTTTTGAAAATTGTCAATTTTCTTAGCGGGATGTTAAAAAGCCACAAGGGCAGATTTTCCATATATATCCGGCTTGACTCGTTATAATGCTTCCTAAAATTGAAAAATTAATTGTGTTCAAAAACAAGATACATAGATCCTGGCACGTGATGGATACGTTTTTGGTAGATCGAGAATCAATGTATATTTTTGATAGTCAAGGATTAATTCCTTCCCTGAATTCTTCTGTGAATTCGTTTGATGTATCTAGTTTTGAATATCTTAAATCAAACTATGTCAAAGGTACGTACGAAACAGCTGTTTTCAATAAAATTATTTCCGTTATTTTTTTTTATTTTAGCTGTGTTTATAATACGCATGATAAAAAATATCCTTGGAGGTGAAAATTTCCGAATTGGAATCAGGAATTATTTAAAACATAAGTAAGTAATTAATCAACCAAAAAAATGCTAAATAAATAATTTGATTATAATTCAATAGTAAGTTTCAAGCAGTCACTTCTAATAATTTTAATGATGAGATGGTACAAGTATCTGGAAAAATGAATGAATCGTTAGAACAAGCTCTTATCAATTGGGAAAACACTTCAGGATATCCACTTGTCACGATCAGCCGAAATTACTCAACAAATACAGCGAAAATTACACAATCACGTTTCATGTTAAATCAAGCGTTGAATTCGACAGACCGATATTGGATTGCTCTGAATTTTGCTTCTGAAGATCAACCGGATTTTGAGAATACTTCTATAACTCATTGGTTCGATCCATTGAGAATTTCATTGGATGTTTCGGCGCCAGAAGAAAACAAATGGCTCATATGCAATAAACAACAATTTGGTAATAGTAGATTTCATCCCTAGGGAGGGAAAGTAAGAAATGTCTCAGATCATACGTTACCGTCAACCGAGGCGAAGCCGAGGTTGACTAACATGTGATCTGAGACATTTCTAACTTTTCCATCCTAAGACTGAATACTATTTTTTTATCCGCTGGGCGAAAAGCGACAACTACGTGTAGTGCAGCGGGCCGAAAGTTGCCACTTTTTGCCCGGAGGGCAAAAAAATAATTTATTGAAAAAAGGTTAATAATTACAAATGTAAATTATAACAATTGATTTTCAATATAGGATACTATCGTGTGAATTATGATCAAAAGAATTGGAAATTGATTATAAATTTTCTAAATTTTAAGCAACATCATAAAATTCATTACTTAAATCGTGCTAAATTGATCGACGACGCTTTCGCGCTGGCCGAATCAGATTATATTCCTTATGCAATTCCATTCGAATTAACGGATTATCTCGAACAAGAAATAAATTATGTACCATGGGCTGTATTTTGGGGACACATGGATCATTTGTACTTTGAATCAGGCCTGCGTTACTCTTCTTATTATGAAAATTTCAAAGTAAAATTCAATAAAATTTTTTAATCACTAAATATTCGAAAATTATAAATTCTCTTATTGATTATTACAGAAAAACGTTGTAAACTTATTCAGTAAAGTGGAAAAGAGTGTCGTTTATGATACAATAAGTCATGATATTTTTAATAAAAAATCTATCAAAATGATGTTATTGACTATGACCTGTGCATTTGGCTCTGATATCTGTAAAGATTACACGCTTGCTATGCTTTCAACATGGCTAGCAGATATAAAGAACAATGTGTAAGTAAATTAAAAAAGAAAATAGAACTATTATATTAATCATGATTTAAGTACAATTGAATTTGGATCATTACTGATTTCACTCTAAGTCTCCCAGAAAATATACACCCAGATATCCTGTGCGGGGGACTTCGTTTTGCTCATGAAAAAATTTGGAATATAGTACTAGCAAAATATTCCCGCAGTAAAGATGATAAGATTTTAGTATCATTTGGCTGTACGTCAAATTACACACTGCTGCACAACATAATGTTTGATACAATGAATGCCATTAAGAACGTCTCTAACGATGAGTTATGGAACTTACTCACATCGATCATCTCTAAAAGTGATATAGGTGTAGGAGCCATTCTAGATTTTGTCGAAAATTATGAAACTTCAATCAACTATACGTGAGTTTAAAATAAGATCTTCATTATGTGTAGATCTAATCTAACCGACTTTAAACAAAATTTTAATTTTAGGGACTCTCGTTTTTCATTTATAAGAGCTGCTATTATATTAGTTAGTCATTATATTAGGACAGAAAATGATTTTGAAAGAGTAAGTAATTTTTTTTTTTTTTTTTTTTTCATTGGTATATAATAAGGGTATCGAATGTGTGTGTATCGAATTTGTGAATCAGAAAGGAACTCTATGTCGAAAAATAGTATATTACACACCTAAGGAAGTAAAGTAAGAAATGTCTCAGATCACATGTAATTGTCGGCCGAGGCGAAGCCGAGGTTGACAAACATGTGATTTGAGGCTTTCTTATTTACTTCCTGTGGAGTGAATACTATTTTTCTGTTTTAAGAAAATCTTATTTCAATTTTAAAATGTGGTGCAGGCCATTTACACTTTTTCAACTAAATAACCCGTACTCATGACAACTTGATTCGTGAAAAGTGTTTCAAAATTTGATTCATTGCAGTTTTAAATGATGATCAGTATTTTCTTTTAAAATAGTTTCAAACTCGTTTCTGAAAATTGTATGAACCCTTGCTTTGCTTAATTATAGTTCGCGTTTTTTAATTATTAACATTTTTGATGATATAACTCTAAATTTCATTTTTCACGGATTAAAGTTGTAACAGGGAAATCGAACCTCCCGCGGTCTTTATCGGCCACATAATTGACGCAACGGTAGTGGGACCTACGTTATTTAATTTGTGTATTAGGAGTTTTTTTATTTATTATTATTAATTGAGACAATTATTACAATTTAACACGACGAATATTATTGATTTCTGTTGTTGTATTATTGCTCTAATCAGGTCAAAATTATTTTATAATTAAATAAAAATCAGGATGTTGTAGACCGAATTGATGTTATATTTTTTTGTTTCATTTATTTTAACATGCGACGTTTCGTCAGTTTTATTCTGGCATCATCAGGCATCTATGTGTTAACAAACAAATAAACTATTGAAAATTTTTATGTCTAATTAAAAACTCAATACAAAAATCAAAAAATTTAACAAATACCTTAAAATTTCACAATACAAAAACACATAGTCCATAATTTACAAAAATTACTGCGAATAATATTTTTTAATATACAAAATGTGCAACTTTTATCTCAACTTCTAAGACTGAATTTTTGAAATATTTAATAATTTTTTCAACTAAATATTGAAACGGACGTCCATCCAATAATAATTATAAATACACTGATTTAACATAGAGTGTAATGTGGCCCAGGTAGATATCATTATTGGTAATTGTGGTCTCTCTTATGTGGGCCAAACAAAACAGTACTTGAAGAAGAAGATCTATCAACATAAATATAGCTGTGAGGACAGAAATAAAAACAAAGACAACGTGACAGCATTAGCGTCTCACCATTTTCAAACAGGTATTCAATTTGATTTTGATAATGTCAAAATTTTGGACAAAGAATCAAATGGTTTAAAAAGAAATTACAGCGAGATGATCCAGATCTGTTTGTTTGATACTGTTAATTGTAAGACTGACACTGAAAATTTAAATTGTTTGTATTTTGGTCTGATTGACAAATTTAAATTGGCGGGGAACGTACACGCCACCTAGATTTGAACTGTCAGATGGTGGGGACATATAGTACGGCAGTTTTTTACAGTAAGTATCTTCCAAACAACAAGGACTGATACCTCGTGTTTATTTGAAGGTTATTGTTGATGATTTGTTACTTAACAATATTAACCAAATAATAATAGACGAATTTTTTAACCATATTGTTGACAAGGTTTTTAAATATATTTAATTATATATGGTTTTTTTTTTGTATATTAAAAAATATTATTCGCAGTAATTTTAGTAAATTATGGACTATGTGTTTTTGTATTGTGAAATTTTAAGGTATTTGTTGAATTTTTTGATTTTTGTATTGAGTTTTTAATTAGACATAAAAATTTTCAATAGTTTATTTGTTTGTAAACACATAGATTCCTGATGATGCTAGAATAAAACTGACGAAACGTCGCATGTTAAAATAAATGAAATAAAAAAATATAACATCAATTCGGTCTACAACATCCTGAATTTTATTCAATTCTATAATTGTGTACATCAGAATGTTTGTGTACAACAGAAATTATTGGGTGCAAGAGAATAAGTTAGAAAACCGCTGCGTAGATGACTGAGTCAGGGGCGCAGTCGAAAATAAGGTTCCAATTGTAGTTACGATATTATATGGTAGTCCGTCAGGTTGACGAGGTAAATTGATAATACAATACACGGAAAGAAAGTTGAAGGAATTTTTTCCTATTTTATTATCGTAATTCTTATCAAATCAAATAGTAACTGTAGGAAGTTATGGATAGGATTAATAATAAATAAAGTCAAAAGACAAGATTATTATCCACATAGAGTGATTCAAATAGAATCTTTATTTCATCAAGGGAATCGTATCGAGAGAAGTGTCGTTACTTGACAGAGTTTAGTCGCAGACTAACTATAATGTTTAAAACTATTTTATTGTGAGGTCTAACCCTCTGTATTGTCCTTAGAAAAATTCTTATGACTAATCATAACTACAAACCTCTAATAATTAATACTGGATTCGGGACATCAACCAAATCTAATAATTTATCGTCTTCTGTGTCTTCCTACAAAAAAGAAACGATGCAAATTAATTAAAAAGTTTTTCTCAAGAACTGAGTAATAAAATTAATAACTTACGTTTATTAATACATAAAGAAATTCGAGTTTTTCTCGAGAGCCAATATACTGGTTGATAAAATGAAACAGTATATTTTTATATGGACGCTTGTTCTTCAAGGTAATGCTATATTCCTTGGCTTTTTTCTGTTCATTAAAAATGTGCCTCAATTCGTCAGGAATGTCTTTACCTTTATTTTTCTTCTTGAATTTCTCAACTGCAATTATTTCTTTTGTTCTTAAAAATAATACAATTGGTACGTACAACTCATTTAAAGATTTTGTCCAGGTTTCTAAGCAATTTGTTCCTAGAAGATGATCCGCGTGAGCAATAATAATTTTATAATGCGTGAAGTACGGCCAATTGACAACAAATTTAGCTAACTCTTTTTCCTTGTCTATATGCTTACGCTGCAAGCAATAACTTTCAGACATTAGTTGAATAACTTCTTCGACAGGTTTAGATGATTCGTAGTCATTTCCCTATCAAAAAAATCCATATGGGAAATCAGCCTGGATTCCTACATGGATTTCCACATGGCGTTTTCGGATGGATTCCCATATGGTTTCCCATAAGGATCCAGGGTGGGATCCTACATGGATTCCCACATGATTTCCCGTAAGAATCCCACATCAATTCCCATACCAAAAAGGTGAAAAAAATTTTATTCGAAAAATTTAAAATAATAATAAATTAATAACTGCTAATTAACTATTTATTGAAATTAACACTGAAAAGTGGATGTTATCTTTTTATCTCATGAATAAGCTACTGGCGTCTGGTGGACTTGAACCCGTACCTCATGGTTGACAGTCTTCTACGCTACTCACTGGCCTGAGGCACGTTCTTACATGACGTAAATTCATTTTCCTTATTTGAATTCTACATAAGAATCCACATATTCACACGTTCCTATATGGATTTCTCACATGGGATTCCATGTACCCACACTTTCCTATGTGGATTCCCATGGGAATCTATACATTCCTACATTAAATCCTATGGATTCCATACTTTCCCATGTGGATTCGTATGGATTCCCATACAATCCCATGTGGATATTTTTGATAGGGATCTATTTTTTTTTTATTTTAAAGTTGTATTTTTATTTCTCTTTTAATTACATTGGGGGATAAAATTAAACTTATGAATAAAAATCCTTAGATATAGTTTTTATTAAAGAAAAACCTATAAATATGGCCGTTGTCAGCGGCATCTCAATATTTTCCGTTGTTTGTACTTTGGTCCTGTTATGATTGTAATCTTGGTATGTTTGGAGATGATTTATATTTCAGGTCCGTCTCGTTTATTAAATTAAATGTGGAAAAATATAATTAAAAAAAAAAACCATTTAAGCACCCTGGGTGATACTTAATAGGGTAGAAGTACCGTTTGTGGCCACTGTACTGTTTATGGCCATTTATTTTCCAAATGAATTATAGAAATTAATTTAAATTAATAAACTATAACAAACTTAATTTGTTTTAATATAAATTTTTTAAAACTCAACAAAAATATAGTTATAATATTATAATTTTTTATAAATTAATTCAAATGTTAACTGGCCAAAAACAGTGCTAAGGTGGCCAAAAACGGTACTTTTACCCTACTTATTAGTAAAAGATCAGACCAGTCAGTTTCACATAGAGCAGTTACTAAACGAGACTTATCAAATTTTTTAAAATTATATCTATGACGAATTTTATTCTCATTACATGTTTTATTCAATTGTATTGACAAGCTGAAATCAATAATCAAGGCAGGGTGATAGGCATCAATGCTGACTAGTGTTAAGTCTGATCTTTCTACACTACATATTATATTAGATACAACTAAGTCTAAACAATTATTTTGATAATTAGTTACAATGTTATACTGTTTATAAATTTAAGTAAGTTATTAAAGTCATTTCAATGTACCGATTTGGCGTCATACAAAATATTCTCTTGATGCCTGACAAACTTTTCAATATTAATATCACCAGCTGCAATAATTTTACAGCGAACTTCGCACAGAATTTCAGATAAAGAATCTAAGAAATCAATAAATACACCAATAACTACTGCAGGAGGTATACAAAAGGTTTACAAAAAGTGTAAAATGATGTTTATAATTACGTTTAAATAATTCTGAAATACAAAATTTGTTATATTTCCTATGAGATGTTTCGGTCTGCTTTGCTACTACCTAATAGTAAAATCATTATTTATTTTATTAATTAAATAATTGTTATATTATAATGAGAGTCGGTAAAAGAAATAAATTATGAATTATGACTATCCAAATATATTATAAAATTAATTTTTATATTATATTTATGATACTCATATGATACACTATGTAGATCCTAGAATGATTAACATCTAAGACAGCAGCACAGCAGACAGAAACTTCAAAACTCACGGAGATCACCAAAGTTAAGCAGCATTGAGCAGGGTTAATACACGGAAAAAAAAAACTGTTGCTGCTACAGGTTGGGTCTGTAGCAGCTACAGGCGTGATTTTGTAGCAGCTACAGGCGTGGTTCTGTGGTAGCTACAGGCCTACTATACAGTCAAAAAGAATAAACTACTTTTTTAAAATGAGAGAAACTTATACTTAAAAAAATGTCATTGAAATATGATAACACATATCGATCGATGAGTCAAAGTTTTATGTAACTCTATCCAAAATTGCTAATTTATAAAAAATTTTTGCCAAGAAATATAAACAATAAAAGATTAAAAAACGGGGTTTTTTTGAGGTTTCAAAATAAGCATCAACTTCAGACTTCTGTAAAATCGTAAATTCAAATTTTTTGTTCACGCTGAATTTTTTGGTGATTAGTTAAACCTTCTTAAACGCAATGATGAAAAAAAATTTTTGTTTTTTTCATAAATTATTATCATAATTTATAAACAATGGTCACTCGCTATCTTTTGATCAAATAGAGATAGAAATTTGTTTCGAATTGGCATTTATAAAGGATAAAATATTGAAATTACGCGTGAATGATGAAATTTACCACTATCAAATTTTATGATTTATTTAATTTTTAAAATTTGAGGCAAGTGTTTTCTTTTCTTAATTTGTATGAATAATTATGACAGAAGTATTTGTTCTGACAACTATCGTTGAATTAATCACATTAACTATCATTCTCACTATTAGAGTCATTTTCATCGCTTTCATTAACTCTAATTAAAAATATGAATTTTTTTGTAATATTCTATAAATTATTTTTATTGTTAAAAATTTGGCTGGCTACTTCGAAAATTCAACTTATTATTTATTTCTGTACCTACTGTGTAAGAAAGAAGTACATAAAGATAATATTCCAGGTATATTCGAGTAACTACGCCTATGAAAAAAGGATCAATTACAAAAGGGTCGAAAGTCGATAGGGGCCATAAACACTTGTCTCAAATTTTAAAAACTAAATCAATCAGAAAATTTGATAGTGGTAAATTTCATCATTCACGCGTAATTCCAATATTTTATCCTTTATAAATGCCAATTCGAAACAAATTTCTATCTCTATTTGATCAAAAGATAGCGAGTGACCATTATTTATAAATTATGATAATAATTTATGAAAAAAACAAAAATTTTTCTTCATCATTGCGTTTAAGAAGGTTCAACTAATCACAAAAAAATTCAGCGTGAACAAAAAATTTGAATTTACGATTTTACAGAAGTCTAAAGTGGATGCTTATTTTGAGACCCAAAAAAAAACCCCGTTTTTTAATCTTTTATTGTTTATATTTCTTGGCAAAAATTTTTAAGAATTAGCAATTTTGGATAGAGTTACATAAAACTTTGACTCATCGATCGATATGTGTCATATTTCAATGACATTTTTTTAAATATAAGTTACTCTCATTTTAAAAAAGTAGTTTATTCTTTTTGACTGTACAGTAGTTTTGTAGCAAGTACAGGTCTAACCTTCTTGCAGCTCATCCTAGCCCTAACACAGATACAGAGATAACACTGTCACATTTACAGGCTTAGTAGTTATTTAATGATATTTATATAAAAATATTTGGCTTGCAGTATTTTTAGCTTGGGTCAGCTGATTTAAGGACGGTTTTTGAGTTGTAACTACTTTTTTGAGTTTAAAAAATGTGATTGAGTCTTAAAAATCGACTTAATTAAAAATTTTGAAATAATTCTGAAAAATTTATTTTTGAATTTCATTTTTAATGTTTTTCATAGTAAGACATTGATTATTTTTAATATGTTTATCTTAAGTAATTTTCCACCAAACTATTATTAAAATTATTAAAAAAATAATATTTTTTTTATTTTATTGTTTAACAAATGCAATTCAATCCAATGTTTAAATAACGATTTTTTTACTATTTACTATCACAAAGAAGAATTATTAATAATAATAAAATAAATTTGTCGTTTCAACTTGGAAAAATAGTTACATTTAAAAGTAATTACTCGTATTAAAATAATTAGTTGTATAATGCATTTCAAATTTTGGCAACAAAACTAAGCCTGTAGCTGCTACAGGTTTCTCCTGTTGAAGCTACAGAACTTGGCCTGTAGCTCCTACAGGTTTTTTCTGTTGCAGCTACAAAACTAGGCCTGTAGCTGCTACAGGCCTAACCTGTTGCAGCTACAAAATAAGGCCTGTAGCTGCTACAGGCCTAACCCGTTGCTGCTACAGGCCTAATCTGTTGCTGCTACAGAAACACGCTACAGGCCTAAGACCTGTAGCAGCTACAGTTTTTTTTTTTCCGTGTAGTTGGATGGGTGACCGCTTGTGTTAAAGCTGTAAAATTATGTCGAGCGATTTTTTTTGCATTTTAATTGGTTGCAGAGAATAGCGTAGGAACATATTAAATACTCTATCCATAAATTTAACCTAATAATTAATTAGATGTAATAAATATATAATTAAATATGGTTATATATAGTTATATATAACTGTATATAATTATATAAGGCCAATTTCCATTTATAATTATATATAACAATATATATAATTATATATAAAGTTTTTTACCCGGGTATTTGATCAAATATTGGGTGTTAGTCAGGTTTCAGTGAGAGCCAGTATATCATGCGTTAGTACTGAGGACAACAAGGACAATGCATATCTTCGTGCTTAGGCCACGTAGATTTTGGTAGTAAATCGAGAAGTTCGCTAGAAGAAATCTTTCCCGAAGAGCTACTGACTCTTGTTCAGACTCAGAGTCGAAGTTCGATTCCGCTGAACAATATTCTATCGGGTCTCCTTTGTTACTATATGTAGATCCTTCTCCCCCGCTGAAACACGTTTCTTTACCTCCTTCTTCAAGACCAGATCTTCTTGCCTCTGAGCAGGAGTCTGAGTTTTCCTAATTTATTTTTTTAAATATTTAAAAATCTTAAATAGCCAGCACCACCTTGTAAGATTGAGCTTAAGATATTTTTTAAACAGAAAAATTTTCTTTCTGGTATTGAGGTCCTTTTTAAGCAATTAATTTGGTGTTATTTTTTCTGGCACACTTTAGAACAAATATTGATCACAAACTTTCTTTGATATTACAGTGGAGGGAAATCATTCCAAAAATTGTTGACCAAGAAAAAGCTGAAGGATACATAAACAATATCCAAGATAATATCAAACCGTACTTGCTGCAATTTCATTCGATAGAAAATTACTTTACAAAAAAATATAATTCAGATAATTAGACAGTTTTCTAGAGTCATAACTGTCATCGGAAAATGGGTTTTATTAATTTTTTTTTTTTTTGTTAATTATTTTTACAATTTCATACCATGTATTTGAAATTTTAGGGCCTGTTTGTCAATCTGGGATAAAAGATTATTCTTAATTATTCTTGATTATTCTTAGTATTATAAATACTGTAAAAAAAAATAATTAAGCAAGGTGACGATATCCACGATTAGCTCTTCCTGAACGCTGTTACTTATTGAAATTAAAATGAATCCATGTGACACATAAATAATAACCTCCGCATGTTAAAATTCAATTACGTCAAATCAATAAAAATAATTAGAAATATGCAACTACATCAAACGTAAAATAGCTATTAAATCCACCTCTCAATTCTCTGTTCTTGATCTCCGTAAACCAGCAGTGCTTTGGTGCATTTTAATCATAGTTATCGAAGACAACAAGTTTGATTATGAAGCAGTTTCTGTCCTCATAACTATCAGAATCAACGTCCTTGCAAAATATAGCATTACTCAGCAGAGCCGAATTAGGTTGTGGTGGCGTAGAGTATACTCTGCGTACCTCTGAGGGTGTACAGCATACATGCATGGTCTGGATTTCCAAAAAAAGTCTTCGGCGACACTGAAATGAATTAGAGCATTTGTTATTTAAATTTCATCAGCCCCAGAGTAAGACGATCCAGTTGAAAAAGTTTCACTGAAATTTATTTTCAACACGGTAAGCAAACGTTTTGGAAAATTTCGTAATACAATCAAACCTGTTTTTGAAAGAATCTTAAAGAATACAGAAATTAATTAACGTATGATAGAGAGAAATGACAATCAATGCCGTTATAAGTAGATAAAGTCGCAATGTCAAATGATTTTCTTACTCCAGCACGTTCGTTTAACAAATTTCAGTAATTGATAAACAAATTTCGGTATGGTCGAATTGAAATCTGACTGTTCAATCCATCAAATTTTTTATACGCTGTAAGCTGTTTGCCAGAGATAACGAATCGGCAGACGAACGAGTTAATTTTCTTATGCGGCCAGAAACGACAATCATAAGCAACAATTATGGTTAAAAATAAATTTTAAGTAAACCTTAATGGAGAGAAGAGAACATGTATTCATTTCTATACCATCACATTCTTTGAGTATTACTTACGAAAATTCACAGCAAGGTAGATCTTTCACATCTTCCCAATTATGGGCATGAAAATATTCCTCAATGCGGTTCATGTGTTATGAATTGCAGAGTCAATAAACTCCGGTCATCCACTACACTAAATAAATAGTTACACTAATGAAAAAAAAAAAAAAAAAAAAAAAAATGGATTTGATTCGAGAAAAAAATTATTGAACTAAAAATATTATTTTGATGATTTTGATTATCGTGAATAAAATGAAAAAATTCGTAAAGAAATTGGTCTAGGATCAAGTATATTTTACTTGACTCAAAAATTTTTCTACTTGATTTAGAACGATTGAACTGTTCAAAATGAAATTCTTAGTTCAATAATTTCTCTCTTGAATCAAATTAATGTTTTTATCATTGAAGAATATTACATTTCCTGTTTCGAATTCATAATTGCTATCATTGACAATTACGGAAGTTTCATGACTTCTTTTCTCCGCCAAAGCAATGGATCACAATGCTCGATTTCCGATGCATATGAGCACTGAATCACTTCCTAATCGATATTTTTCTTTAACCATAAAGAGCGTAGGACCTTTTAAAGTAAAAGCAATCCGTGTGGCTTAATTTAATGGTTCCAAGACGTGTACAATACCAGTGACTCGTTTCCAATCAGTCCCTAACAATCCATTAATTTTACTAATTCTTAGAAGAAACTCTGATGATGATTGTCGTAATTTTTTCATGCATTCTAACGTATCATACTCAGAATTCCAGTAGGTTTTCACCATTTGAATTAATTTCAATGAGGGTTCATTACTTCAATCTTTCTGAGTATTCTCCAAGTCCTGAAGAGCTAGATCTAAATGATGGAAATGCGTTGCATTACGTTTTGCCTAAAAATAAAATGATTTCTTTATGAATATTCTATAAATATTCGTGAAAATGTTTGGATAAAACTTAAAAAATTATTTATTCAATAATAAAATTTTAGAAAATTTGAATCAAATCTAAAAAAAATGTTGAACTTCTTTTCCACTCTTCATCTCTGTTCTGTGATTATCAAGTGTTTGCGTCAGAACATTTGGTAACTCGGCTCACTGAATTTAGCTGACTTTTTTTGATTTTTGAATTTTCTTTATTTTTAACTTCCCGCTAAGAAAATTGAAAATTTTCAAAAATCGGGAAGTTATTGGTTTCACCCCGTTTTTCGAAAATCGAGTTTTCATCGGATCTCGACGTATCGAGGGAGGTCCAAGGAAGCTCCCCTGACTATTCCCGCGATGGTGTCCGTATGTCTCTGTGTGTGTGTGTGTGTGTGTATGCAACCCTTTTATAATTTTTGAACGGCTTGACTGATTTGATCGCGGTTGACGCCATTCGAAAGGGCTTGACCAAACTCAGATTTCCTGTAAATTTGAACCGATTCGGACCGGTAGATTTTGAGAAATGACAAAAAAACTACAAAAAAAAATTTTTCGAAAAGTGGTTTTCTTGGAATAACTTTTAAACGGCTCGACCGATCAATTCCAAAAACTAATCAGCTCTTAATATCATAAGTACAATTTTAAACGCTCAGGTATGAAATTAGCGGGAAGTTACAGGGATGGCCTTTAGGGTGAACCGTTTTCCTAATTTTTATTTATTTATTTGCCATTTGTTATTGTTCGAATGTTTCTGGATACTGTATATAAAAATCCAGTGGCGCCCTAAATAAATAAAGGGGTGACCAGAGAGAACGAGAAAAAAATAATTAATCCGTTCCTTTCCGTTTCAAAACTTTATTAATTCAAGGGTTTCTAGGCCATTATGTCAGCTTGCTTGAATTAATTTTAAATTATAATAAATTCTAATATAGATTTGCAGTTATAGGTAAAATAATTGCCAAGGAGTTAGCGACGCGACTCGGTGACCGGAATTTTTTGCCGCCAAGCCGACTACTTTTAATCAAAAAATAAAAAAATTTTTTTTCTCGAAAATCTTTATTTTTTCGATCAAAGAAACTGATTTTTCGAGAAATTAAAAAAAAAATTAGGAAAATAGTTGATCCGAAAGGCCATCCCTGCAACTTCCCGCTAATTCCATACTTGAGCGCTCAAATTTGTACTGTTCAGTAAACAGACCCACTCGCGATCAATTCTTCCCTGTGAGCTCCCAAAAGACACAAGCTGCACCTGACAACCGCTCGTTCCCGCAAATTTCAGACGCTTGCGCAAACCAAATTTCTCGATCACACCAGATGTGTTGAATTTTATTATTGGCTATCGGTGTCGACATCTTTAGACCGAATTTTCTGATTCCCCTCTTGCTCCGCTAACATGCGCAGTCAGACTTCTTCACGAGACTGATCAGAAAGCAGATGCATTATTATAATCATCTTTCGCAACCACTCTTTGAATCTAACGCTTCGCTATTCCGCTACTTGAATTTACTTATGCTATAAAATTCCGCTATTTTGCTTAATTAATTATTCATCCACTTGAATAAATCGTGATTTATCTATTTTTTAGTTTGTTACAGATAAACTGTTTTGTTTGTGCAGTATTTCACCGCCTTTTTCAGTGCCGGTTATTTTCAACCACTTGTCAACCGGCTTCGCTTTAATACACACGCTTTACTTAACCCTTCCTTGGTCGTGCTATGAGCGATTCCCCGATTTTTTTTTTTTTTCAATTCGTTATAAACAAAAAAAACAAATTTTTCCAGCTTTAAAAAATTTAGCTATACCTTCTTCTAAACGATAGGGGCTCAACTCTTTTAGAGCACCTATCCAGCACTGATCTAGAGATTCTCAACAGAGGATCCAGACCAACATTCGTTACTTCACGAAGACAAGAAGTAATTGACATAACATTGGCCTCCCGAAGGATTGCCCAATCAATATCAGGATGGCGGGTCAGCAAAGAGGACACCCTCTCAGACCACCGTCAAATAACGTTCTCTATCTTGGGAGACACTCCGAAAAGGGAAACAAGGTCATGCAGGGATCCAAAGCGTACAGACTGGGACAATCCTAAGGTCCTACGAGGCTGCCTGTCCTCCGAAGAAGACAAACAATAAAAAGAGAGTATCCTGGTGGAACAAAGAGCTCAGCAAACTGCGCTCAACATCTAGGAGACTACTGAATAAAGCTATGAAGACTAATGGTACTTCTGAATGGGCCAACTATAAGGAGGCACAGAAAGAGTACAAAAGAAACATTAGGATCTCAAAGCTAAACGCCTGGAAGCACTTCTGCGAGGAAACAGATAAACAACCTGTGGTTGCTCGCCTCCGCCGAGTGTTCACTCCAGGGCAAAAAATGACACTCAATGGTTTGACACTTCTAGATGGGAGGGAGACTGAGTCGTACGAAGAAATGGTTGCTCACCTTTTTGAGGTGCATTTCCCGGGCTCGGAATTAACGAGAACGTGGGATGCGCAACAAGAAGCAAGAGAATCATACGTGGACACACGGATCAAGGACTGGAGAACAGCTGTCAAAGCTATAACATCAAACAGAGTAAGATGGGTGGTAAGCTTTGACAATTACAAGAGTCCTGGACCAGACGGAATCCTGCCTGCTCTGTTAGAAGAGGGGGTAGAGATCCTGCTGAAGCACCTACTGCACATCTTCCGATCCTGCGTGGCACTGAGCTACATTCCGTCTGCGTGGAGGATGGTCAGGGTAGTCTTTCTACCTAAACCGGGGAAAACTTCGTATGATCAAGCAAAATCCTTCAGACCCATAAGCCTCTCATCATTTCTACTGAAAACGCTAGAAAAACTGATTGACAGGTACATAAGAGATGGAGCACTGGTACAAAACAACTACACCACTCTCAACATGCATACCAGGCGGGCAAGTCCGTAGAAACGGCACTTCATAGCGTAGTAAAATACGTAGAAGGAGCCTTTCGTAGGAAACAAGCCGTACTGGGTGTATTCATCGATATCGAAGGGGCCTTTGACAACACCCCATTCGAATCGATATGGAACGCCGTAGAGGAATTCAAAATAGAAGACTCAATTACAAGGTGGATCCACAATATGCTCAGGCTCAGGAC
>JZSA01006656.1:0-25162 GCA_000956155.1 Cotesia vestalis | reverse complement strand
TTAAAGGAAAAGTGGTCCTGCTGCCACGTATTCCGATGATACCATCAGATTCTACCATACTCTTCAAAAGGCTACAGTTTCCAATTCGTTTAGCTTTCGCCATGTCTATAAATAAATCTCAAGGTCAAACAATGTCCATTTGTGGTTTAGATTTGGAAAATCCATGTTTTTCTCATGGGCAACTATATGTTGCGTGTTCACGTGTTGGGAAACCGTCGAATCTATTTGTGTTAGCTAAAGACAGGTTAACCAAAAACATTGTGCACCGATTGGTGTTAAATTAAATTGAAATTGAAAGTATTTATAATTCAAAAAAATAGATATTAATGTTTAAAAGTTTAAGACTGTCTGCCTTGCCTACTTCATTCATGAGTTTAAGCGTCACATGTTATTTACTGTATTATACTGTAATATACTTATATTTGTTATAAAATTAAATGGAAATAATAAATCTGATAAATTTTTATTTTGTACCTATTGATTTCTGCTTAATATCAAGTGTAAAAACATTTTAATTAATTCTGTTCAACGTACTTCCCCTTCAAATCTCAATCCAGTGAATTTGTATACCAACATCAACATTTTCGTCTTTGTTCGTAAATAATTTCATTGTACTCAAGGGTTATAGTAGTAGAAAGTCAAATAAGGAGATCACCATATTTTTTTACAAATACCATCTGTGTGAAAAAGCATAGTGGACTCCGTGACTGATGTTCTCTTATTGTTCCTCTTAGATTGTTTACTATAATGTAATAAAACAAAAACTTTAGCCACAGCAACGCGTGGCCGGGTCAGCTAGTATATATATAAATACATACATATATAAACTTTTGAACTAATGACATTTTCTGAACCAGCTCGACGAACTGAGTCAGGAAATAGCAAAATTTTTCAAAAGTTGCGTCATGAGGACAAATGCAATAGTTGGATTTCTATGAAATCTACTAAAAATTGGAAAAAATTTTTTTTTTAATTTGTTATTTTATATTTGGTTATTTTATTGTTTTATTTATCGAACTTTAAATTTTATTTTCATTTACATTAGTTAATTATTTTGTAAATATAGTTATTAATAATATTGGTTGAATATTCTTTGTAAATAATATTAATTTTTTAGTCTATAAATATATTATTTTAGTTATTAAATTGAAATAGGTTAATTATTTGTAAATATATAACTTCAGTATGCTTATATTTTAGGATGACATTTGTTTTGACACTTTTTTTATTGTGTCAAAATAAAAATATTATCAGACAGCTGTCACGATAAATAATTAAAAAAACTGATCTTATTGATTTAATAAAATCTATTAGACCGGATTTAAGTCAGCTTAATTGAGTGAAGTTAAATAATCTATAATTTTTTTATATTATTTTTTTTTTTGTTAATAAGGTGATTTCTTAATTATAATAGAATTTCAGTTAATATAGTGTTGATGATAATTTAGTGAAATGCTACTCAATTAAGAATTAATTTTATGGATATTCAAAGTGAGTGAAATCAAACCAAAAGTGATTTCTTATTTTTAATGTTCTTGCATCCTTGGTGAGTTTTTATTTAATCGTTTTTCTGTTTCAAAATATATAATTCAATATATTTTGTTATTTTCCCCATTTAATTTATCATCATAATTTTAAATAATTTAATTTATAAAGTAATCATCGGAATATTTATTTGATCTCTATTCAATAATAATAACGAGATTCTTAATTAAATTTAAAAGACAGTGAGATTTCGCCAGAGACACGGGGCACGGGCACGAGAAAAAATTGGTCATTTTACGCCTTTTTGCGCATGCGCAGGGGTAACTTACCAAATGTAAGAAATATGACCATTCCCGTGCTACGAGCATCAGTGCGCCTGCGCAGGTGTTATACGTAAACGCGCGAAAAATATTACTAGATTTAAAAGTGTCTGAGAATTCATTCGATCTCTTGCCTGTTCGTGCACATATAAGCATTATACAAGCACGGGTACATCCGTGCTCTAGCTCAGCACGGACACATCCGTGCTATAGCTCAGTACCGGTCACAAGCACGAGTATAGAAGACAGGCATAAACAAAATGATTAAAAATTTTGTTAAAGAGTACTGTTTCAGTTTTCAAACGTGGTGTTATTTAAAACTTATTTGATAATCCAATGTTGATTTACGAGCTTAATATACGCCCTGGTGGAAATAGTTTCTGATCGAAGTCTGAATAATACTTGCAGAAGTCTGAATAATAATTGTAGAAGTAAAAATAACCCTGAAAAATTCTGAAAATTTCTGAAATGGAATGAAAAAGTCTGGCAAATTTTTTTTCAGTAATTAAAAAACTGAAAGTTGCAAAGTTTTTGGACTCTTCCGGAAGAATTTTTCACAATGAATTAGACATTTCTTTTATTAGAAATCTTTTCCATGCTACCGTTAATGGGAATTCAGTAATTTTTTGAATATAAAAAATATTTTAAAATTAAATTTTTACCCTGAATTTTCTTTATAAATGTAAGATTGTATCATTTTTTAATAATTATTTACAAAACTTTGAACTTAAGTAAAAAAATTTTAATCATAAAAAGTATTCTGTGCAAGAGACGCGAATAATATTATCAGTATCTTCTGCGTTGATTATTTCATCGTCTACATCACGTTATATTCTTGAATAATGGTTTTGATAAATCCACTGAAGTATTAAATCAAGTTTTTTTATGTGATTTTTTGACATTCTTCTTCATATTAGCAGTTGTTTTTAAAAACTCACTGGGTCGACCAATTACTTTAATTTTGGAAGGTGTTTTGATGATATTCAAATACATTTCTGTACCCTCGATCAAGCTATTATCAATTGACAAATTTCGAAAACTGGTTTCCAACTCTTCATCATCAGCATGAATTATTTTAATTTTTTCATTATTCGAAAATTTTTCTATCAAATTATCTAAAACTTTCATCTTTCTATCAAATTCAGTGCCACATGACATACTCACAATGTTAACTAACTTTGCTATTTTGGTTTGAACTATTTTTCTTTTTTGGCTAAGTGATTGGGTTTTATTTTTTTTAATTTTTTTTGTTACGACTGAAACTTGTACATTTGTAGGTGAATTTTTAATCAAAGCAGTAGAACATGAATAATTCGCAGCTAGTAGTTGATTTTTACTCCAACGTTGAATAAATAGAGATGTGTCGAACAAAGGTTGATGAAAGTAATATCTTGCTGCAAAAATATGCCGACATGGTAATTGAAATGATGTATGTATTACACATTGGCATGATGTTGCTGAAACTTCTAAATTATTCATCCTACATACTTTAGTGAGTTTGTTGACTTCTGTAAAAACAATTTTTTTACTTTTGTTTAATTCTTTTAATACTATGTCACTAGCATATTTTGTCAAAGATTTTACATATTGTTGTTCAGGAGAATCAACATCAAATGGAAGATTTGGTTTTCTCAGAAATTGTTTCGCTGTCCTTAATTGACTTTCATTGTTATGAGAGTCGTACCATTCGAAGAAATCTTATATAGTTATCACCAAAGGTGAATTTTTCGTAATAACTTGTTTTAATTTGGCATTAATCGATTCTAGTCTGTTATTTGTCGTATTTCCTAAATTATTTTTCATTAGACTGTACAAAGACCAATCTTCTTTGATGTTATGCCAGTTAACATTGAAGTATTCTAGCAGCTGATCTAAACACAACAAATTTAACTCGAGGTAGAAATCATTATAGTTTTCCTCAGAAGAAGCGTACACTAATTTTTCAAGTATTGTTAATGCTGCTTCTTTCTCTTCTTTAAATTCATATTTGAACTTTCCACAACTTTTTTAAAAGTTTTTAAAGTATGAAAAATACAAATATAAGTCGGTACAGCCGGGAACAGTTCCTTCAAGACATCTCGTTCAGTGAGATCTTTGTCTGTCATAAAACATTTAATTCTCTGCCACGATTCGTCACTATCTTTTTTAAACTCTTGTAGCATCCAACTGAGCAAATCTCGTTCTTCTGTCGATAATAAGCCCACACCAACTATCTGTCCACGTCCATTTCCATCTTCGACCAGCAAAATCATCATAGTCATATCGTTATTAGTGAGTTTGTAAGTACCATCAATGCAAACTATTTCCGGCCACATTTGAAAGTTAAACCTCATTTTTTGTGTAGTGAAAAATATACCTTTGCAGGTCGTTGTTTCAATATCATTATAGACGTGAACATCTGCACCTGAAAATGTAAGAATAAATTTTAACATTTGAAGAGACAACAGGAATTAAAACTAAAAAAATTGCGCACTATATTCAGGTTCATTAAAATTTTACGATGACGATGTCACCCCAGAATTTTATAGAAAAATAATAAATATTTATTTACAAAAAATTATACGTTGAAATTAATTATATATAATTGGAACATTTGAATGAGACCAAATATGAGACTATTATTTTGTGAGCAAACATGAGATTATGGTAACAAATATGAGACTATGAGAACTATTCCACATTGTGCTTATCAGACGAAGGTTTGAAACTTACTGATACTCTAAAAAGATTACTCATATTAGCATCATCATGGTAAAAATAAGAGAAAAGAGATTGAGTGATTAGTAATTACATTCCTGAGACTTTGGAATGCAGAATCTTGAGTGAAAGCAAATTATCTCCTTGATCAAATACAATAAAGAATTTTGTACAAAAAGGGTAAGTCTAATTACTTTGAGTCGAACTAGTTTTGTCTAGCATTAAAGTACGATATGAGTGTGAGAGAGATGAGAGACCATGAGAGTAAGTGAGACAGACGATGTTAGTGTGTCATCCAGGCTCAATGAGGAATCTAAAATAAATAATATTTTCAAACTCTAGGATTAAGGTATAAAATGATCAATTCATTCTGTGATGGGTGATAAGTCACTAGAGAGGCGAGATTATACTAGAGGGAAATTGGAACAGAACTATAGACTATTGCTACAAGAACTAATAAAATGAAAGATCATAAGTGAGTTAAAATATCTCGGTTAGTGATTAATGATTTGAGACTCATTTCAGAAATATGATTGGTAAATGCTTAAACAGTAACAGTTCTCTTTAATGTTACTTAAAGTTTAATTTATTAAATTAGCAAGGAGAAGAGTATTATTAATTTAAATATGAAGCTGGATCCATTTTTAAGTTAAATCTGGTAAAAGACCCAGTTATTGATATTGTCCTAGTTATTAACACTTGCAATTCTATTTTAATAAATTAATAAATATAATTTTTGAATTAGAAATTTTAAGATAATTGTTTTTTTGAAAATAATTTATTTTTTTAATTAAAATAAAATTGCAAGTCTCAAACAACTAGATCAGTGGTAATTATTAGGTCTTTTATCTTACATACCTATTTTATTGTTTTTACTGAAGTATATGATTAGAAATATTTTTTTCTTTTATGATCATAAATAAACTTACTATAAGTTTTCCGTAGCAATTCAACAATTGTGAGCAAATCATTATTTGAAGAATTCGTTACTTTACTTTTTATTTTATGAAGTTTACTTAACGGGACGACTTTGTTGTAATTTCGATACAGCATATTCTGTACTTTTTTTTTATTAGCGCCTAATTTCAGTACTTTTTCTGCGACTATATTTTCTTCCTCTGTCAGTTGATAGTTTTCGGGAATACATTGATAAAAATCTTAAAAACATAATTACAAAATAATTATAATCTTCAAGAGAAAATATTTAAATTATTTATAGTTTGCAATAGTAATATCAGTATATTTACTAAAAATAATTGTTACGAATATATATACTAAGAACTTGAAGTAGCAATTAAAACTTCAAAAAATTATTTTGTAAGTTAATGAACGACATTTATAAAGTATTTTTTTATCTTCAATTTTGTTTATTGATATACAGAAAAAATAACTCACTGCAGATTGTTCGTGATATTTATGTTCCAAATTTAGTGATATAATTTCTAAATATTGATAGTCTTGAAGTTTAATATAAATATAAGATGGGCAGTTCATCTTACATGTGCTGAAAAATATTTGTAAATTTGTATTAGAAAATATGTTGATTTAGAATCATGATCGGAAAAGTAGTAATGTACAAATAATTAACAAATGTTAAAAAAAATTGAATCCAATTTAAAAAAATGATTAACTGAGACTTTGAAACGCGTTCTATAGCATGTATTTTTGAAGTTTATAGGAAATTTATGAAAAAAATTCATCAAAATTACACCTTTTACTTTCAGAATTATAAATAATGTCTATTAAAGTATTTATGAAAGATTTCAATTACCTCGTTTGATATTTCGTTGATTGTGACGAACGACTGGGTCCAAATTTACAGGTAAATTTAATATCTGCATACTTGAACATATCAACAATACTTTCATCAAGATCTGAATTTTTTTTCAATTTGTGACAGTCATTTGTAGTAAAAGCAAGCTTGTTTTTTTGTTTATAATTTTTGAAAATATTATCCCAAGCACTATAGCTGTAAAATTTTTGTCCAATACAAAGTGTTCCTTCGCTTGGCTCCATCTAAATGAATTGTAAAGATTTGAACAACAAAATTAATGATAAATACGCATTAGATTTACGGACCTCAAATGAAACAATTATGAAATTTTTTTACTAATATCACTATCCTTAAACAATTTATTTACTTACGATTTTTGCTCCACTTTTCTTGTACAGATTAAAAAATTTTTTTAAAAATAGCATATAATATAATTAAAATGTCTATTGTTCAATATATTTTCCTTGGCTTTGATTGTCAGATGTCATTGAACGTTTTAATCGATCAAACACTGCTTGATATTTGAGCTAATGCGTTTCGGGACAATGCTACCATCTTAACTTATTAGTTGCTTTTATAATGATAACCAAGCAATATATATCAAATGGTACCATCTGTCTAACTTGTATTATTTTTAGCTGCAGTAAAAGTGTATACGTTGGAAGTCTACTCAACCAACTGTCGGTACAACATAATATCATACCAATTTTCGGGTTTAGAGTTTTGATAGACTGTTCATTGTTCATTTTACTTTTAACAGTTACGTATCTCGTGTCTTTTGTCTATAACGCAGATACGCATAATAAACTTTTGTTGGTCGACGGAATTTTAATTTTTTTAACCTTTACTCGGGTAATGTGAAAAATTATTCTTAAAAAAATCGTCATGTCTTCAAACAAAGATTTTTTCAAAGAAAATGATTTGTTTAACAGCTACGCGGAAACAAAAAGAAAATTAGCAGAATATACTGCAAGTACTTATTATACCTTTTCGTCAAAAAATAGTAAAACTCTTAAAAAATTGCCAAATCTTCCTCACGACTATAATCATCAGTTGATTTACGATGAAAAATACTATAAATGTAGCGTGAATCCTAAAACTACTACGCTGAATGATTTTAACAAGAATAATTATGGGTATGTAACGATAGTCTGTTTAATTAACCAGCTATATATATATAATTGAAACTTAACTTTTTACATGCAGTGTGAAAGTAGCTCTGTGTCCTGCTGTACTCGTCTTTAGGACCACCTCTGACAAAAAATATTTAAAGGTCACAAAAGTGGTGCTAGATCACAATCATGATTCATTTGAAGTAAGTATGAGAAATCGTTATTGTTGATAATAATTGTTAATGAATAATTGGTAGTCTGTGATAGCGTGAATGTGATAAATTTACTTGATGACCTAATAGCCGACACCCATCATTTTTGGCATGAAATTCGCTTTAAATTTTAGAAAAATTAGAATTTTTGACATAAATTCTTACTTAGATTCTTTTATTCCCTAAACAAGTATTTTTTTTTTAATTTAAATTTTTCTGAAAGTGATAGTGATTTTTATGCGAAAAATGGCGACCGTCTACTAACTCCAAGATCATACTTGCTTAAATGTTTCACATTATGAGATGGGCAGTAAATAATATATTTAGAATCTATTAATTGCTTTGTAAAATTTTCACAGAAGTCTAAACTACACAAGTACAAGAGTAAAGCTATCGAAAGCGTCAAACAGCATGATGAGAGTGAAGTAAGTATACAGGTTCGTAAATATTATGAAGTTTCTTTAAATATTTAATAATTGAATTTTTCTTGTTCAAATTTTCGATTTGAAAAAAAAAAAAAAAAAAAATTTATCAAAAATTCATAACTACAAATATATTAATAGATCCACACGGAGAAAATTTTATGGTAATGGTTAATCTCGTAAAATTGTAATAATTCCTATTCTACCATTTTGTTGCTCAAAAGCTGAGTATGCTTGTGTTAACAATATCAGCTAATAATATTTATTATCACGATAGTAATAGTTAACATCACGATAATAGTTAACACACACACACACACACACACACACACACACACACAGGGTGACATCTTCGCGGGGACTATCAAAATAGCTTCCTAAGACCTCAAAACCTCGAGATCTGATATATAAACTCGATTTTCGAAAAACGGGGTAAAACCAATAACTTCCCGATTTTTTAAAAAATTTTCAATTTTTGTAGAGGGAAATTACAAAAATATGAAAAAAAGGATGAGAGATTTTAAATTCATAAGATTGTAACTATTACTATCACGAAGCTAACTATTATAATAATGATGGTAACTACTACTATTTTGATAATAAACATTATCAATTGACAGTGTAAACACAATTCATATTTAGATTTTAAACAATAAAATATTGGCATTGTCATTGTTATAATTTTAAGGTATTAACCATTACCATTAAATTTTCTCCATGCAGTTACTGACCTTGTCTTACTTTTTAGAAACTTTCAATTTAATTCTAATTAAAAAAAAATTACCTCTGATCAATAATAAATATATTTTCTGAATTCTACTATTTAAAAAATAATTTTTTTTTCATAAGATAATTTTTTTTTATTAAAATTGAATTGAAAGGGTCAGTAACTCGGACATGGACAAAAATTGGGTTTTTTTTAGCTTAGTGGGGGACGTTTTGTAGTTTACAAATCCATACTTTGATTTGCTGCAGTACTATGGTTTTTTTATGCCTCTTAAATAACATGAAAGGCATTTATTTACCATGTAAACTGATGAGTTATGTAACTAATTAACTTAGCTGTCGTTTTAAGTTAACTTAACCAAATGAATTGTACATAAATAAATAAAAATAAATACTTAATATTAATATTGACATTAATGCTTTTATCATGTTTTAGGACATTGAAAATACTAACGAACTGTCCGTGATGCCTGCTGAAAGCGTTTTACCAGATAGTCAACGATCTACTAATGTAGAATTATTAAATGTAAGAGTATAGAGTTTTATTTTCAATGTTCATAAAGTTGTTAAAATGTAAAAGTTAAAGAAAACAATATTGTTCGAAGGCAAGAATTAATATTGACTTGTCTCATTGTTTTTTTTTTTTTTTTTTTAATAGGATGACGCCTCTTCCTCTTTACCAGAAATGGCCGATGGATCAATTAATAATGCTGAGATTACTACTAATGAACCAATCGTTATTGAAGAACAATTCGATAGTATATTTTCCATACTACAGAACAACATTCGGTTAACAGACGATGAAAAAAAGCAAAAAGACAAAATTCTAAAGGCTAAAAAAATGTTAGAATTTTTTGAAGGAAATATTTCTGAGTTGGAACAACAAACAGCGGATTTTAACTCTTCACAAGCACAATTAGAATTACTCTCAGTACATGTGAGTAAAGCACGTGGACGTGGAAAAGGACGAAACAATCGTGTCATTGGTTCATCGGTCGGTAGGCAAGTTAGTGAAGCAAAGACATTTGAACAATTAGAGGAAACTTCAAAAAAATTATATATTTTGAAATTAATTTTGAAGGATGAAAAGTCACTTAACAACGTTATTGTCGACCACATAAAAATAAATAAAGAAAATCTAAATCATTTGAAATTACAAAGCATTCCGGATGCACTGGCGAGTGAAGTAATCGAAGTAAAGATAATTAAAAACTACTTCAAAACAGGAGCATTTACTTATCTGAAAGAATTGATTGAGAAAAAAAGACAGAGTACTTATTGGAGCTGCAAAATGTGTGACAGTTCTTTAGGTACTGGTGATAGCATCGAGTGCGATAAATGTTTATTTTGGTATCACTGGGCATGTGTGAATGTTGTTGAACAACCTGCAGGTTACTGGTTTTGCCCAAAATGTACACTAAAATAAGCATATTGAAGTCTTTTTTTCGGTATACGAACTATCCTGCAATAACTTTCGAGCTTACACTGATACCCTCTCCTGCTGTATCAAAACAAACAACTTACAAATGCGATTGTTGCCAATCTCCCCGAGATTATTTGTTTATTATAATAAAATATTTACTCTATTTTATAATTAGTTTTTATCATCCCTAATAAAAAATTTCTATAAATTTTATGTATAACTAACGTGTCAAGTTTTTCAATAAAGTAATTCTTTTTATTGCTTGAAGATTTTTTTATCCAACTATTTTCAAATGGTGCATTACTTCTCGTAAAATCAACATTGAATTATTAAATAATTTTTAAATTATACCACGTTTGAAAATTGGAAGAATACTCTTTAACCATATTTTCAAACTTAGATAATACGATAAATAAATTGAGGATGTACGAATATTCGAATTATTCAAATAATCGATTTAAACACTATTTGCATGCTCCTAAAATAAATGTATGGATGTACTATTTATTATTGGGTGGATAAAAACAATTGCAACTACTTTATTAGGGCAAAAGTCCAGTCATTGCACCGAGGTTTCGATTTCATTAATTTATTTGTAATTGTAGAAACTAATAGTAAGTAACTAATAGTAAGCAAAAAAAAAATTATACAAGCAGATAAATATAGTGAATTTGAATAAATATATTTATGCATGTATGTATGGAATTATTATTTTCCCTTCAAAGGGGCTCAAATAGCTAGCAGATCCCCGTTCCACTTATAAAATCATCTTACCATACTACTTTAACCTACTACACATTCTATCGAAATACAAATTATTATTTTCTCTAGCGACTCCTCCCGTGTACTGTCTGCTCCCAGATACTCCATTTTGATCTTTTGCCACCCTGCAGTCCTGAACAAGCCTCCTACACGTGTTCTCATGTCTTCAAACCTACAAATATTACAAATCCCATTTTATCTATCCTCCCCGTATCTGACTCCTTTTAAGCAATCCTTTAGCTCAAATTTCGTTATTAATAGCTCGGACAAATGAAGGGGAAAGATCCGGTGAAGGCAGAGAAAAAAATAGAAGAAAGGATAAGGTGAAAGAAGATGCCAAAAGTAACAGGGAATATAAATTTAGGAAAGAGGTAGAAATGTCAGGCTACTTTGAAAAAGGTGGGGCAGAAGAAAGATGAGACAGAATTCTGTCGACAAAGTTGATCATCGAATATTACTAAACAAATTAAATTCACTCCGTTGTCAAGGTAACGCTCAAAAATAGATCAGCTCCTATTTAATAGACAGGCATCTTCAAGTTAGGATTGATGGTCATCTATCTGCAAGCTACGATGCAAAAGCAGGGGCACTTCAAGGATCACACCTAGGTCTCATCTTATTTGATGTATTCATTAATGACAGGTTCAAATTTCAGCTCAGAGAACCATCTCTACGCCGATGATCTAAAAGTCTATAGAGCAATCAAAAACGACTCTGATATCTTGGCACTCTGACCAAACATAGACCAGCTTTCAGCTTTCAGTATGGTGCCTCGCTAACGAATTGGATCTCAACATAAAAAAAATATGCAGTAATATTTTTCTCGCACTCGCAAGTTACATTTCATATCAACTATAACTTTGAAGAAGATAAAATTACTGAAGGAGACATTAAAGACCTAGGTGTTATCATAGATCATAAGTTAGCCTTTACTGAACACATTAGTAAAATAATCCTACAGGTACACAAGATGTTGGGCTTCATCACCAGGACCAGTAGGGACTTCTCCAATCCTCGTTCGCTGGTCAGTCTCTACCACTCACTGGTCCAACCAATCTTGGAATGTGGCTCAATTATCTGGTCACCATACACAGGCATTCTAATTAACCGTGTTGAAAAAATTAAGGAAAAAATGTGCAAGACACTAATCTTTTACCGTTCACAACCAATATGTAGCAACTCATTGGAGGAGACTTGTCATCAATTCAAGATTAATATTCTAAGATCACGTCGCCAAATTGCTGACCTAGCTTTCTCCTTAAAAGTAATGAACAGCATTATTAACGCATCTGAAATTAATAGTAGCTATGAATTTCAACCTGCTGATCTGGATTTGCACCTGCTGAGCTATAGCGCGGATGTACCCGTCCTGAGCTATAGCACGGATGTGTCCGTGCTTGTGACCGGTACTGAGCTATAGCACGGATGTGTCCGTGCTGAGCTAGAGCACGGATGTACCCGTGCTTATATAATACTTATATGTGCACGAACAGGCAAGAGATCGAATGAATTCTCAGACACTTTTAAATCTAGTGATATTTTTCGCGCGTTCACGTATAACACCTGCGCAGGCGCACTGATGCTCGTAGCACGGGAATGGTCATATTTCTTACATTTGGTAAGTTACCCCTGCGCATGCGCAAAAAGGCGTAAAATGACCGATTTTTTCCCGTGCAGTTCTAATTGTCGGACAGGATTTCGAAAAAAGAGACATTGTTCTTCACAGTAGAGACAATAAGTTGATGCGAATTAGTGAAACACACCGCTCATATGATGCTTTACAATATCCTTTGATGTTCTGTTATGGAGAAGATGGCTATCACATCAACATATCTAGGCGTGACGAGAGGAATAAACTGCCTCTCGATAAGACAGTATCTGCTTCAGAATCTTACAGCTTTAGGATTATGGAGCGTGAGAGTGAAGTGTGCTATTTATTGCGATTCCGCAATCTTTTAAATCAAATTTTAGTTGACATGTACGCAAAAATTGAGACTGAAAGACTTAACTATATTCGTAACAACCAAAAAAAACTGAGAAGTGAAGAATACGTTCACTTGAAAGATGCTTTGTCAAAAAATGATGAACAATTATCAACAATGGGAAAAATGGTTGTGTTGCCTTCTTCTTTTACTGGAGGACCCCGTTACATGCATGAGCGAACTCAAGATGCAATGACATATGTACGTCATTATGGACGGCCAGATTTATTTATAACATTCACCTGCAATCCTAAGTGGCCGGAAATAACGCAGCTTTTGAGTGAAGGTCAACAGTCTCATGATAGACATGACATCGTAGCGAGGGTTTTCAATGTGAAAGTGAAACATATGATAAAACTTCTTACAGTAGGTCGTATCTTTGGTGACACGAGGTGTCACATGTACACCATAGAATGGCAAAAACGTGGACTCCCTCATGTTCATATTCTATTATGGTTAGAAGAGAAAATGAGACCAGAGTCTATTGACCAAATTATCTGCGCTGAGTTACCTGATCCAGACATAAATCCAGATCTTTATCAAATTATCAATGTATGACTTAAAAAGATTTTATTTTGAAAATACTAGGAATTCACATAGGGATCAGTTTGATCCCGGGAAAAAAAAATTATATATAATTCTATAGAATCATATATAATCTATGTATGATTTCATATAATTTATATATAACTATACGTCATTACATACGTTCGTATTTAAGATTTTGTATATAATTATATATAATCTATATATGATTTCATATAATTTATATATAACTATATGTCATTACATGTATTTGTTTTTAATATTTGATCGAGCTAAATTTTAAATTATTTTAATTTCGAATTATTAAAATTTAACCAATCAAATGATTGTCTTCGAATCAATTAATTTATTAATAGTCAATAAATCTTTCTATCAGTGTATATTAATAATTAATAATTTACAAACAAAATAAAAAATTTTGTTCATTACGCATTGATCATGTATACGATTTGCATTACTTGTAGTTGTTAAAAACCCTGCTATTCAAATAAGTCTCATCGGTAAACTGGTAAAGAATTAGTCTTTCAAGCGTCCGGTCCCAGGTTCGATTCCCGAGCGTGACGGTTTTTTTTGATTTGATTCCATTCTGGCTTTAGTCTGGGTTCACTCTGGTTTCATGCTGGAAAATAGGCACAAAACCACTCTGGAAACACTCTGGAACCATCATGATTCCATAATGTTTCCAGAATTTTCTCAGACTGATTTCAGAATGATTTGAAAGTCGCAAGGGAACGGATGATTTTTTTCTTCGAGTTGATACCTTCAATCTCTGTAATTTAATTTTTTAATTTCTATCCAATATTTAGAAAAAGCTAGTTTAATTAAAATGCGTCCTCAATCTTACGGGTCTGATTTAGTTTTCAAAAATAAAAAAACATTCATGTAGCGACATCTCTTTAATTTTCAAGTTAAAATTTTACAGTCGGTAAGATGCCTATTTCTCTTTTCTGCGGTTTAAGCAAACACACACTATACATTTCCCCGTTAAAATTTATTCTTTACTATTTTTCTTTATTTATTCTTATCAATCATATTTATTGTTCATTAAATAATATCAAACCTTTCCTAAATCCCCTAAAAATAATTCTTAAATTGATAAAGTAAATCTAAATCTTCATTTTTTCATCTAGCGTTGCTTATCTCGCGTTCTGGACTCGCGTCGTTTTTTTCGAAAAAACGACATCGTCTCCGCGTTCAGAGCGACGGGTCGTTTTTGACATCGCCTCTCTCCACTAGGGCAGCTTGGCTAAATTTTTCCAAGGCTAAATTTTTATGTTAATTATTTTGAAACATCATACTGGAATTTGACAATTTTATTTATCGAAGTTTTTGAACAATTTTGATCTATTGACGATTTTACGCTTGTAATTTTTTTTGTAAATTAATTTACTGCTTGACAATTTCAATTTTATAAATTAAAGAAATTTATTTCATTTTTAAAATTTTTGATATTTTCCCAAAAGTTAATTTTATTTATTAATTTTCATTCTAAATTTTAATTTATTTTTAATTGTTGATTTTATTAATTGGTTTTAATCTAACTTGGATGAATCTCTAATTTTAATTCTTTTTAGTTTTATTTTAATTTTTAATTCATACTAAATTTAATCGACAGAATTTCGCTCGGATGAATGACGCAATTTAACGCAAATTTGTCGATACTGAACTTTGTGGTTTTATAAATTTTAACTTAAATTTATTTGTCAAATTTTATAGTAATATTAATTTTAATTTTAACCTCTCTTATTTTTAACTTTGAAATTTTTCGACTTATTCAATTTTCTATTTGTTCAAATTTTATTTTAACTAATTTTAACTTCGACTTATAATTTAGATATTTTATTTGAATTCTGATAATTAATTAATTAATCAAGTAGGGTGATTGGAAGACGGAACCTGGCCTGTGCCTAGAATTTCCGGGAGCAACGCAATATTTTACCGAGGTTAAATTTTCTGTACCTGAGAAATTTTTGGCGATTTCTTTTCTTTTGCTTAATTGCGTCGCAACTCGGGATTTGGTCAACGGTAAATTAAATCTGGAATTTCAGGATAATTAGAATAATTATTGAAGGATATTTAGGCTGGCTAAATGCCTAGCAATAAATATCAATTATAAATGTTCAAATAATCGCTCTGAAGGTTCCACAAGAAACTCAGAGGAAAATAAATAATTACCTGTTTTTCCAAGATCTCGTGCTGGCGTCTCGGGCTCCGGCTTCACAATGTCGCTTTTCGGTGCGCCAACTTCACTTGCTCCTGGTGTCGAATTACCCCCACCCGCGGAACGCTTATTTTCAAGGCCCCGGAACTTATGTTAATTTTTATTGTGTCAAATTTTCACTCCGCGAGCATCTCAGATTACAGTGCCCTATAATCCGTCGATAATTAACCATCGTCGGGGTAAGGGCCTTCAATAGGTAATAAAGGAGTCCCGTGGCATGTGATATAGAAAAAAATTTTGCTGATAAGCAGTCAAAAATGTCCGTGATTTTGCAAACACAATAATTCGAGAAAAATGCTAATGTTTGGATCTTTTTTTTTTAACTTCCCGCTAAGAAAATTGAAAATTCAAAAGTTTCTGGTTTCATTCCGATTTTTGAAAATCGAGGTTATGGGCCTAGAACCCAGTAGTAGTGATAGTAAAAAAGTGTTTTCTGCCCTCCGGCCGGAAAGTGGCAACTTTCTGGCCGCTGCGCTAAACGAAGTTGCCACATTCCGGCTACGTCGAGCAGAAAAATAGTATACATACTTTGGCCAGTAAAAAGTAAAGCCTCAGACCACATGTTTGTCAACCTCGGCTTCGCCTCGGCCAACAATTACATGTGATCTGAGACTTTTCTCATTTTACTGGCCTAGGTATGTAATATACTATTAATCAAGCAATTCTAAGATGAACTCAGAATTGCTTGATTAATAGTATATTACATACCTAGGATGTAATATACCTAGATGAACTCAGGAGAGAACTTAGGTGCGTCTTTTGGAATAATGAAGCTGAACTTCAAGAATTATCAGATGTTGAAGTTCAGGATGTAAGCAATCCTCGATGAAAAGGGTGTTTGAGATGCCATCATTGCGACTGCACATACTGAAGTTACAGAGCTCGAGAGGTGGAATCGAATGGATCGTTAGGCAAAGGCCACAATTCGCCTGATAGTGCCCTGAATAAACAAAGTATTAAGACAAAGAAAAAGTATTGAAAAGTATTGGATTGACTAGATAACCAATACTTTTCAATACTTTTTTCTTTGTCTCAATACTTTTTTTTAATCAGGATGGAAGACACCCAAGTTAAGCATCATCAGGGATTCAGCTACAACAAAAGAAACGTGGGAAGCATTGAAAAAACACCACGAAAAGGTATCATTGAATAACAAATCGGCAGTTTTGAGGAAGTTGATGAACTCTAAGCTGACCGATAATGGTGATATGAAACTACACATAAATAAAATAAAGGAATTAGTGAATCAATTAAAAAATATGGGGAGGACCCTTGCAGAAGATATGGTAGTTGCTATACTGTTATCAAGCTTACCGAAAACATATGACTCATTGATAACAGCATTAGATTCTTGACCGGACGAGGATTCATTGAAGTTCAATATTGTTCAACGGAGGTCAACAAAGCAGACATGCTTACGAAACCCTTGCAGTCAACGAAAATTAAGCAGTTAGCTGAGAGTGTCGGCTTAAGATTATGATTGTAAGAGGATTATGAAATTAAATGTTAATTAGAAATTTTATAAGAATAGTTTTGAGGGGGAATATTGAAATGTGAATGCAAAACATTCTTTATGCTATTATTTACTTATACGAATATACTTTTTAAGATACACACACATACACATATACCTGTAATCAAACTTTTCTTTAATCTTGTTATACTACCTATGAGTCAGTCTTTTTAAATACATTGAACTGAACGCACCTAATATTTTGTCTATCTTTACTGTGCACCATCCTTCCACATAATATAAACAACAGTTTTCATCAGATCTCCACATTATGAGGTCCTAGAAAGCGATTCCGACCATTTTCACGACGATATCTCTATGTCCGTATGCACGCGCGCGCGCGCGCGTGTGTGTGTGTATGTATGTATGTGTGTATGTATGTATGTATGTATGTATGTATGTATGTGTGTGTGTGTGTAACCACCTCAGACCTTTTGAACGGCTTGACCGATCCCAGTGAACACATGAATTTCATCTGACGTCAGTCGAATGTCATAGGAATGTCACAAGATTTTAACATAAGTTTGACATAAAACTGACCTTCCCTATGATCTTATTATGATGTCAAAACCTGTGATGTCATTTTTACATCATTCTGATATAAAAAATGTTATGTAATATTGAAATCATTATTGTACGTCATAATGACGTAACTTTACCATCATACATTTACGTCACTGGTGAGTCACGGTTTTATGTAATACTGATGTAACTTTCAAGTCATACATTTACGTCACTAGTAAGTCACAGTTTTACGTAATACTGATGTAACTTTCAAGTTATACATTTACGTCACTGGTAAGTCACGATTCCACATAATATTGATGTGACTCAAGTCTCTATTTTACATCAGTAAAAAGTCACAATTGTACGTAATATTGACATAACTTTGAAGTCATCTTTTTAGATCACTGAAAAGTTCTGATTGTACCTAAATACTGATGTAACTCAGAAATCTTTTTTTTACATTAGTAAAAAGTCACAATCGTATGTAAGGCTGATGTCATTTTGAAATCATCTTTATACCCCGTTAAAAAAAAAAAAGTTTGAAGATAATAGAAACCATTTATTAAAAAACCAATACTTTTCAATTCTTTTTTTTTTATTAGGATAAGTCAGTGTTAAGTTATGGTTTGAGATGATATTGATGTAACTCTGGAGTAATGGTTTTCCATAATAGAATCGTTGGAATCAAGCAGTAAAAAATGTATTTAAAAAAATTATGGGGGAAGGGGGAGGACAAAACGGGATATACCTAAGCAAAAATTAAGTTTTTGGGGGCCCAAATACCGTAAATCGTCTTCATTTTTATTCGGTTAAAAATAAATAGCACTATTTTGCAGGCGAAACGGGGTACTCCTTAAACAAGTAAAAAATAATTTTTTCATAATATTAGTATCAGCTTTGACAAAATCAAATTCTTGAGAACGATTGTGCTGCAAAAACTCACTTTTGACCTGATGAGTATGAGAGTAAACTTATAAGACAAATTTTTTTAAAAACTTATTGTATTTTTCAATAATTATTGTATTTATAATGGGAAATTGAAAATTTCATAGCGAGAAAAAACCGTGATCATTGAGAAGTTGGAATAAATTATTTTCTATGCATACTACTCACAAAGAAGTCCGAATTTTTCCCGATTTTTGACCTGCTATATCTCAGTGAAAAATGATCGTATTGCAAATCTAAAAAGATGCATTTTAAAGCTTTAAAGCTTCATGATTCTAGTTTTTATATTTTCTGACAAAAAATTTTGGCTAAAAATGGCTTGAAGTAAAACTTTTTCAAAATTTTCAATTTCTTTTTTTTTCGTCTTAGAGGGTTTGAAAAATTTTTTCGTTTCACGGCTTGATAGGTCCTCATAAAAAATTCATTCCAGCTTCCGAAAATGTCTTCCAATTTGCCGTGCGACCATTGGTAGCTAAAATATTAATCGTTGAAGTAAAACGGGCTTTGCAAAAGTATTGCTTTCATGTAAGTAATATAATTCTTTTTAATTATATTTTATGAATATTCTTGAATTTAGGAAAAATTTTTCAACTTCAAGTGGCATTTTACGTTCAATGGGACAATCTAAACATTTTATTTCAACTTTCTGAATTTATGACGGTAATATGACATTGTTATGACAATCTTATGACCAATGGAAGTTTAATTTACAGAAATTCTGAAATTTTATAAAATTTAGAAGAAATTCATCAATTTCTATGCAATCTCATCATTAATCTTAATAAAACTTGATAAAAACTTATAAACTTAATCCTTTCAAACTCTTTAATTCATATAGATTTAAACAAGCGTACTTAATATCAATTGTGGTGCAGACAAGTGAGCAGCATTCAAGACTTCGAACTCAATGGACCCGAGTTCAAGCCCAGCACACGCCGGGATTTTTCAACTCCAAATCTTCTTCCTTAGCATGTAATCAGTCTCGAAATTGCTATTCGAACTAAAAAACGCATAATTAAATGTTATTTTTTTTTCAAAAAATTTTCTTCCGCGTAATTAATTTTGACATCAGTTATATATCATAAAGACGTCATATAAATGTCATAAATGTCACGCAAGCGTCACACTTACATCATGGGTACGTCATACATATTACGTAAGAATCTTACGTCAGGAAGTGTGAAATTATGACTCATATATGACTTTAATCTTACGTAAATCATGACGTAGCATGACGTAATTCTGACGTCAGTTTGACATAATTGTGTTCACTGGGATTTGATCGCGGTTGGCATCATTCGGAAGGGCTTGCTCAAACTTAAATTTTCAATACAATTTGGACAGATTCGGACCGGTAGATTCCAAGAAATCTCAAAAAAACTATGAAAGAAAAATTTTTTTAAATGTGGTTTTTTTAAAATAACTTTTAAACTTACTCTGAATTTTTTTTTTATGTAACTTCAACATTTCTTCTCGGATCGTCTAGTGAATGAGGAATAATATTTTTTTGCTCAAAAAACTGCATCAATTGCTGTAAACCGCAACGAAATCGGTGGATTCGTTCGAGAGAATTTCAATTTCTTAAATTCTAAAAAAGTGTTTTTTTTACATATCTTTGAAATATTATGTTAAATCGTTCAATAGGTAATAAATAATCTTTTTGTGATTGAAAAACTGCGCCGGATGCGGCAAAGTCCCATCGAAAACGATTGATTCAATCGGAAGATTTCGCATTAGAAAATTTTCAAAAAATATTTTTCAATCGCTAAATAATACGATACTGCCATTCTAATACGTCGTATCCCAAAAAAATTTGACATATTGACTTTTTTTGAAAAATAGAATCACAACAATTTTATGCAAGTCATATTAAAAATTTAAAGGTCACATAGTTTAATATCTATTTTTAAATAAATATTTTCATCCGTTGAATCCCATTTAATCAATGTTAAAAATGAACTGATTTTACCGTCTGCTGTAAAATTTTCTAAATGTGGGATACGACGTATTAGAATGGCAGTATCGTATTATTTAGCGATTGAAAAATATTTTTTGAAAATTTTCTAATGCGAAATCTTCCGATTGAATCAATCGTTTTCGATGGGACTTTGCCGCATCCGGCGCAGTTTTTCAATCACAAAAAGATTATTTATTACCTATTGAACGATTTAACATAATATTTCAAAGATATGTAAAAAAAACACTTTTTTAGAATTTAAGAAATTGAAATTCTCTCGAACGAATCCACCGATTTCGTTGCGGTTTACAGCAATTGATGCAGTTTTTTGAGCAAAAAAATATTATTCCTCATTCACTAGACGATCCGAGAAGAAATGTTGAAGTTACATAAAAAAAAAATTCAGAGTAAGTTTAAAAGTTATTTTAAAAAAACCACATTTAAAAAAATTTTTCTTTCATAGTTTTTTTGAGATTTCTTGGAATCTACCGGTCCGAATCTGTCCAAATTGTATTGAAAATTTAAGTTTGAGCAAGCCCTTCCGAATGATGCCAACCGCGATCAAATCCCAGTGAACACAATTATGTCAAACTGACGTCAGAATTACGTCATGCTACGTCATGATTTACGTAAGATTAAAGTCATATATGAGTCATAATTTCACACTTCCTGACGTAAGATTCTTACGTAATATGTATGACGTACCCATGATGTAAGTGTGACGCTTGCGTGACATTTATGACATTTATATGACGTCTTTATGATATATAACTGATGTCAAAATTAATTACGCGGAAGAAAATTTTTTGAAAAAAAAATAACATTTAATTATGCGTTTTTTAGTTCGAATAGCAATTTCGAGACTGATTACATGCTAAGGAAGAAGATTTGGAGTTGAAAAATCCCGGCGTGTGCTGGGCTTGAACTCGGGTCCATTGAGTTCGAAGTCTTGAATGCTGCTCACTTGTCTGCACCACAATTGATATTAAGTACGCTTGTTTAAATCTATATGAATTAAAGAGTTTGAAAGGATTAAGTTTATAAGTTTTTATCAAGTTTTATTAAGATTAATGATGAGATTGCATAGAAATTGATGAATTTCTTCTAAATTTTATAAAATTTCAGAATTTCTGTAAATTAAACTTCCATTGGTCATAAGATTGTCATAACAATGTCATATTACCGTCATAAATTCAGAAAGTTGAAATAAAATGTTTAGATTGTCCCATTGAACGTAAAATGCCACTTGAAGTTGAAAAATTTTTCCTAAATTCAAGAATATTCATAAAATATAATTAAAAAGAATTATATTACTTACATGAAAGCAATACTTTTGCAAAGCCCGTTTTACTTCAACGATTAATATTTTAGCTACCAATGGTCGCACGGCAAATTGGAAGACATTTTCGGAAGCTGGAATGAATTTTTTATGAGGACCTATCAAGCCGTGAAACGAAAAAATTTTTCAAACCCTCTAAGACGAAAAAAAAAGAAATTGAAAATTTTGAAAAAGTTTTACTTCAAGCCATTTTTAGCCAAAATTTTTTGTCAGAAAATATAAAAACTAGAATCATGAAGCTTTAAAGCTTTAAAATGCATCTTTTTAGATTTGCAATACGATCATTTTTCACTGAGATATAGCAGGTCAAAAATCGGGAAAAATTCGGACTTCTTTGTGAGTAGTATGCATAGAAAATAATTTATTCCAACTTCTCAATGATCACGGTTTTTTCTCGCTATGAAATTTTCAATTTCCCATTATAAATACAATAATTATTGAAAAATACAATAAGTTTTTAAAAAAATTTGTCTTATAAGTTTACTCTCATACTCATCAGGTCAAAAGTGAGTTTTTGCAGCACAATCGTTCTCAAGAATTTGATTTTGTCAAAGCTGATACTAATATTATGAAAAAATTATTTTTTACTTGTTTAAGGAGTACCCCGTTTCGCCTGCAAAATAGTGCTATTTATTTTTAACCGAATAAAAATGAAGACGATTTACGGTATTTGGGCCCCCAAAAACTTAATTTTTGCTTAGGTATATCCCGTTTTGTCCTCCCCTCAAATAGTTTATAGTGATTCAAAAGTATTTTAAAATATTTGAAAAATTAAATGATTCTAAATCATCTTAAATCTTCAAAAGAACACAGATTTGAAAATATTTGAAAGAATTTAATGCGCGAAAATTGGAAGGATTTAAATCGTCGAGGAAAATTAAAACGAATTTAAAATTTTTCATTTTTAATCTTTCCAAATATTTTCATTTTTCTTATCAGGGCGTGATGATAACGTAGTCATGAATACGTGCACATACTTTTGCATAGTGTAAATGAATTTAAAGGTGTTCAAAAGTATTGAAAATTTTCAAATTGATAGACTTTCAAATCTTTTTCAATTCATTTGGTAAATTTCAAAGGAGTAAAAATTTTTTTTTTAAATCGCTTCAAATAATTTTTAATTTTTTAGAAAAATTCAAAAATATTAAAAAAAGGCCATTCGGCAGCCGAAATGGAAGTAGATTTCTCAAATAAAAGAAATTAATTTCTTATAAAATAATATTACAGCCAATAATTCTAAAACGGCTGCCACAGTGAAACTGTTTCTTTGAATTAACTTTAAAATAAAATGAGTAATATTGAGGCTATTACTACTTCTAAGGAGTGAAAATCTACTCTTATAATTTAGATAAAAAATATGAAAATATACATTGAAGCCAAACTATTCATAACATGATTGGTCGAATATATCATAAACATGAAAATATATATAATTCCACATTAACGCGCGCGCTTGCAAGCGATGAAACGTAAACTAGTCCTAACATAAAATTGAGATGAAATATATGTGAAGCCTATCTATTCGTAATGTGATTGGTCGAATATATCATAAGCATGAAAATATGTGCAAACTCTATATTCAGGCGCAAATTAAATTCTAGTCGAAGCTTAATAAAAGAGCTTGACGATGCAACTTACCGAATTTGAATATTTTGTCTAGTTCAGTAATTACACCAAGTTGAAGTGGTAAAAACATCAATTTTTACGATTTTCAAAATTTCAAAATCCTGTTATTTTCAAACTACTCGCCCGATTAAGTTCATCTTCGAACTTAACCTTGGTCGTTATTGATATAGATAAAGCATGTTGGGCTTGAGAAGAATCGGTTAGAAATTGTAAAACACTATCGTGCTGACAAGTCGCGTTATATCGTGGTCCAAAAAAAAAAGTCTTTTACCTATCATCTCAAAAGCTCCTCAAAGGTATAAAAAAAATTCCTTTCAAAGCGCAGCTTGATATCTCAATTCCCCACGAAGCTCAATGAATTTCTATTGTCCCATTTAAATAGCACGTAAAAAAATTCATTTTACGTTTTTATCCGGTAAGACTACGAAAAAAATTTTTTTTTTAATTTTTTATCAATCATCCTTGTAGGAAATTGAATTCTATACAAACAAGTACTGAGGTAGTTTCTTCGTAATCCTAACAAGTAAAGAGTTATTGAGCTTTAAATACTCGCAATAAAAGAAAATTTGAAGGAAGATAGTTTCAAAACTACTTTTTGAAAACTTTTTTTGTAACTGCATGTATTTATTCTAAAATTTATCAAACCAGACTGTTTATAATATAATTAACACATGTCTTATGATGAAGTATTAACTGTGAATTATGAATAATTTTTGAAGTTATACTTCTTTAGGCGCGATTGGGAAAAATGATGAGAGTGAATTTTTACGATGCGCGCGCACACCGACAGAAAAAAGCGACAGTATAAAGTTAGCTGCTAAATTTTTCATAAGTCTTGTAAACAGTGCAACAAAGTTGACAACCAGCTGTCTCAACGCTACAGCCTGTATTATAACGCCAACGAAGGACAAGACATCGCCGATTAATATGGACCCAATTTTTTATCTCTAATATTATCATTATGATTACTATTATTATTACTATTATAATTATTGTTTTTAGTGATATTATTATCATCAGCATTACGATTATTACTAATTATAGATGAAAAAACCTGTTTTTATAAGTATGAATGTGAGTGTGAAGAAAATTGGTAAGTAAAAGAAAATATTATATATACTTGTTGTTTATTATTTAATTATATATTTTACATCAGATATCATTTTATCGTTTAAATCTAAATCTATAAAATCATTAAAACCTAAATTATAATAATAACTATTAAAATTATAATTTTGCTGCTCTTGCAACAAATAGTTAATCCAATGAGCATGGTTATCATGGCTAACAATATTAAATTTTTCAGTGTACATTCTTCGTGATTGAATCTCACACTCAATTAAATACCATAAATTACAATCTCCATATTTCTTTCGCATATTATAGAAATGATAAGTTCTTACAATATTTTTTATTTCACTATAATGCGCTTTACCGTATTGATATTTTTTATGGCAAAAATATTTACATTGAGAGTTATAAACATATGCTCGACATGGGTGTATAGGAAATACAATTTTATCATATAAATATGTAATCATCGTATTCCATTTATACATATACATGAAAAAAGTATTAATCCACATATTAAAT
>JZSA01006654.1:0-39566 GCA_000956155.1 Cotesia vestalis | reverse complement strand
AATTTATTTTTGAAATATTAAATAATCACTACCATAGATGCTGTATTTGTACGATATCTCAACGCTGTTAATACAAAACTTTTCGTATCATATTTTAGTTATCATAAGCCACTGATAACTGAAGTTCCGATTCAGACATTACCGGAAGATACTATGGAAGTGGACATCATTTAATTAAAAATACAATTCGAATAATAAGACAATTTATGTTAGACTTAATGTAAGAAAATAAATATTTATTTATTTAATTTTTCAAATTTAAACTGAACTTTGTTGATTGTATTCTTTTCCAATCCTTCTATTATTTTATTGTAATTAATTATTTGCATGCAATTAAAAACTATTTTTTAATGATGCCAAAGAAGTATAACTTCTCACGCGCGTACATAAGTACACGCATCCATTTTTTTTTTCATTTTAATAATAAATTTATAAATAATTAAAAAAAAATTTTTTTTCAATTTTAATAATAAATTTATCAATTATTAAAAAAAAATTTATTTAATTTTGAAAATTTTTGGATAAAATTAAAAAAATAATATTTCATTATTAATTATTATATGAACTAATTGAAAAAATAAAAATTCTAATAGTAGCTATGGTATATTTGAAAAACAAAATTTCATAAATTTTGAGTGATTAGTTTTTATATTAAAATAATTAAAAAATCTTAAAATGAAAAAAATTCATTATTAATTTGGTGTTATACCTTTCAATTTAATTATTTAAAATTAATTAATTAATTAAATTAATTACAAATATAATTAGTTCTGTACGGAATTAGAATCTAAATTTTAAAACTTAAAAAATTTTTTAAATTACTCCTTATAATATACTTAAAGTATTATGGAAAATATGAGCTGCAATAAAATAGCGCCACCTATCTGAATAAAAATTTTTTCACAGATGCATTTGGAATTTTATTCCATCGGGATCCTGGGTTAATGGGATTATACCCTATCGAAAATCTTGGCTATCGGAATCTTGATAATCGGAATTTGGGCTATAGGAATTCAAGTCATCGGAACCTATGCTATCGGTTGTTTAGATCATCACTTTCATGGCTATAGAGTTCTACCCAAATTATAAAAAAGGAATTTTTTAATTTTCATCAATTTATTTCAATTTTGATGTAGAGCTAACGTAAGTTTTGATAAATTAACTCTTAATTTAGACATAACTTTCACTAATTATAGAAATAAAGTGAAAATCGTATTTGCCCTAACCGATAGTAGAACCCGAGCTGATGCGCGCTTGCCAGACCAATCACGACTAACCCCTACGCCGTACGACCGAAAAGCTAACGCACATCTCATCATTCTCATAAGCTAAATCTATAGGGGGACGAAGTATGACGGTTTATTATTGATATGATTTATGTTATTTAATATTGTATTTTGATGAAAATTACTTGTTTTTTACAAACATTTATTCGTTACAAAAATGCAAGAATCAAGTTCTTATATACTTATAGACTTTGTAAATCGTTCTGTATATCTTTAATATCTCATTATAAATTTTAATGTTTAAAATTAACAATATCAAAAATTCAACTGTAAGTTATTGTATGTTGATTTTTTTTAAGACCATATCAATTTTGCCTATACACAATTGTTTTGTTTACATAATAAATTTTCGATTTTAGCATTTGCTAAAATTCTGGGTAGCTATTGAACGACCAAGGCTAGGCTTCCCAGTCTCGGCTAACGTTCGGATAATCATCGAGTCAGCCAATCTCAATAATCATTGAGTTGGCAAAAGCTAGATTGCCCAGTCCTGGCCGAAGTCTAGGTTGCCATGTCACGATCTTACGTGAACATAGAGACTTCAAAACCCAAGTTAAGGTGACTCTAGGCTTGGCCAAGACTGGGTTATTCAGTCTAAGCCCAAGTTATGATTACCATTTAACGGCTAAGACTAGGTCATTCAGTCTTGGCTCATGTTAGGGTTATCATTCAACGGCCAAGACTAGTTCATTCAGTCTTGGTCCATGTTAGGGTTACCATCCAATGGCTGAGGTTAGGTTACACAATCTTGACCCAAGTTAGGGTGACTGTAGGCTTGGCCAAAGCTAGGTTATCCAGTCTTGGCCCATGTTAGGGTTACTATCTAACGGCTGAGATTAGGTTACACAAACTTAGTCCAAGTTAGAGTGACTCTAGATTTGGCCAAGGCTAGGTTCTTCAGTCTTGGTCCAAGCCTAGGTAATCATTGAAATGGCCAAGGCTGATTGCCCAGTTATGACCCGGGCATAGGGTAATATACGTTTGCCAAGATGGGCTTCCCAATAATGTCCCAGGCATGGCCCCGTCGTTCAACTCTGGAGCTTCTCGTATGAGTAGACTCGAAAAGCTTACTACATTCATAGCTATTATTAAAATAAGGTCGTTATTCAACAAATTTCTCCGGCTCAGAAAACACAGGGCAGCGAGGTGTTCTTTGCTTATTACAATGCTCTGTGTTAAATAAGCATGAATCTCAAGTTTTAAGCACTCAGAAAAATCCACTAATTAATTACGTTATATTTTTTCATCATTCTGGTGTAAATTTTCTTTTCATTTATTTACTTTTTTTGTGCTTGTGCATACGTTGGTTTATTATACTCATTGTGTATTTTTTATTCATACCCCGCCAAAAGTTTTACTTTGAAAAGATCAATAAATTTATGAGCATAAATTTATTTCCAGTTGTTGTAGATGAAAATGTTACAAAATGAGTCTAAAAACCGTAGAACTTGAATTTTTCGATTAAATATTTGTACTTTGCTAGTATATACTAAATTTGTATTAGATCATTAAAATTTCGGTATGAATTTAAAGCTTTTCGCATTTTGTGAGATTTTATTGAAAAAATTTAATAGTATATTGTGTGACTAGAGATGAAACAAAACCATTTCAGACCAGAGTGAAGTTGCCTGCCCGAAGGAAGCGAGCCCAAAAACACAATGTATGCATTATTTTTAGCTCTCCGAGATCAAAAAAATAGCTTTTCTATGTTTTTGAGGTCTTCGAGCTCAAAAGTCTGACAGAAGTTATATAGAATACTATTTATCAAATTTTCAAACCGCAATAACTTTTGAATGAATTAACCGATTTTTACGCGGTTGGCAGCGTTTGATGCAGTTTTTTCAGTCTCATAACGAATTTTTAACTTCCCGCTAAGAAAATCAAAGATTTTCAAAAATCGGGAAGTTATTGTTTTCACCCGTTTTGCAAAAATCGAATTTTCATCAGATCTCGACGTTTTAAGGGCACAAGAAGCTTCCCTGATGACCCCCGCGATGTTGTCACTGTGTGTGTGTGTGTGTGTGTGTGTGTGTGTGTGTGTGTGTGTGTGTGTGTGTGTGTGTGTGTGTGTGTGTGTGTGTGTGTGTGTGTGTGTGTGTGTGTGTGTGTGTGTGTGTGTGTGTGTGTGTGTGTGTGTGTGTAAACCTCCTACCTTTCGAAAAACTAATCAGCTCTTAACCTTGAAAAACCACGTCAATTGCCGCTAATCCGGTTAAAATCGGTTGATTCGTTCGAGAAATACCGTGAACGAAAGAAAACCGAAAAAAGTGTTTTTTCAGAAGTACTCCGAAATTTTGAGTTCGATCAATCCAAACTCAGAAATTCTTCATGAGGCTTAAGAAACTGCGTTGAATACCGCCAACCGCTTGAAAATCGGTTCATTCATTCGAAAGTTATTGCAGTTTGAAAATTCAAAAAATGATGTTTTATCAGACTTTTGAGCTCGAAGAGCTATATCTCTGAGCTTGGAGAGCTCAAAATAACACATAAATTGTAGTTTCGAGCTCGGGGCGCTTCAAATAACACATGAATTATATTTTTGAGCTCGAAGACCTAAAAAACGTTATAAAATTGCAATTTTAAGCGCTTAGATATGGAATTAGCGGAAAGTTGCAGGACGGCCTTTAGGGTCAACCGTTTTCCAGATTTTTTTTTAAAGTTTCTTAAAAATGTAGATTAATTCGAAAAATATATGAAAGTGATTCATTTTTATTTAATTGAAAAAAAATTAATTTCATAAATAAAAAAATCTAAAATATCAATTTCTTAATTAAAAAAAATCTGGAAAACGGTTGACCCTAAAGGCCATCACTGCAACTTCCCGCTAATTCCATATCTAAGCGCTTAAAATTGAATTTATGACGTTTTTGAGCTCTTCGAGCTCGAAAATATAATTTATATGTTACTTCGAGCCCTCCGAGCTCAAAGAGTTAGCAGTTCTAAGCTTTTGAGCTCTTCGAGCTGAAATGTCTCATAGAAGTTTAATAAATCAGTATTTTTTGAATTTTCAAACTGCAATAACTTCTAAATTAATGAAGCAGTTAACAGAATGCAGTTAACAGCATTCTACCCAGTTTTTTAAATTCTATAATATACTTTTGAACACAAACTGATCAAACCGAAAATCTAAGAAAAATTTGAAAAATGCACTTTTTCCTAATTTAATCGTTAACGATAACTCACGAACCAATCAACCGATTTTCGGGTTCTTGACAGCGATCGACGTGGTTTTGTGGGCTCTGATAATTGTTTTATTTCATCGAAAACGATCCAAAAAGAAATCTCGAAGTTATGTAAAAAACACACTTTTTTCAAAATTTTTCAACAACGATATCTTTCGAACAAGTTAACCGATTTTTACGCGGTTTGCAGCAATCTATGCAGTTTTTTTAGTACTATGAACAGTATGCTAACATAAATTGATCAGATGAGAAATTTTAGAGTTTTTCTTGAAAAATTCCATTTTTTTGATTTTTTCGATTTCTTTCGTTCACGATTTCTCCCGAACGAATGAACCGATTTTGACGCGGTTGGCGGTGATCGACGTCGTTTTTGAAGGTTAAAAGCTAATCAGTTTTTGAAATCGATCGGTAGGACCGTTTGAAAGTTATTCCAAAAAAACCACTTTTAAGAAAATTTTTTTTTGCAGTTTTTTCGAGATTTCTTGGAATCTACCGGTCCGAATCGGTTCAAATTTGTAGGAAATCTAAGTTTGGTGGAACCTAATTGAATGCCACCAACCGCGTTCCGATCGGTCCAGCCGTTCAAAAGTTATAAGAGGGTCACATATATATAAATATATATACATACAGACATAGTGACACCCTCTCGGGGACTCTCGAAATGCCTTCCTAGGACCTTAAAACGTCGAGATCTATTGAAAACTCGATTTTTGCAAAACGGGGTAAAACCAATAACTTCCCGATTTTTGAAAATCTGAGATTTTCAGCGGGAAGTTAAAAATTTTGTGAAAAAATTGAAAAGTACAAAATTAATTAAAAAGTTTTTAGAGCAACTTTGAAGATTTTTTCTTAAATGTATACATTTCACTGTTTTTATGGTTTATACCCTGAATCTGCCATTAAATATACTAATTAACTAGCTGTTACTCGCCCGCTATGCTGGGCACTTAGCATTGTATTTACAATTGTATTTTGAAATCAAGACTTAAAATTAAATTGGAGTATTGTTTTGACTTGCACTGATTCCAAATTCCATCGGATTGGCCTGTACTTTTTATCCATGTGATTATTCTAGCTAACATTCATTGTAACTTTCAATGTGCAATCACTATAACATTCCCGTGGCTTTCTTCCAAAAATGAATAATAATTAACATGAAGTTTCAGTTAAAGTAATTGCAGGTCTCATAAGTGAAGTTGAAATTGGTCTAGCTTAAAGTTTGCTGTTATCTATGATTCCATCAAATTTTATATCTGTAGGAACTGTATTTGAAGAATGTAAATTTTTTAACAATTATTACTCTCGCTTTCCTATGATAGGGAGGAATTTCGTGAGATACTGTTCGAGATGATTTCTACCTTATAAATTGTAACAGTTTTGCCTGTTCAGGTTAGCCCCTAATCAATTGAAAAATAAATTAACAAAATTAACAACAACAATAATTATTAGGGCGCCACCAGGATTTTTAATCGCGGTTCCTGGAACCGGTCCAGAGCTGAGAAATCCTTATCTTAGGGTAGAGAGAGTGGAGGAAGGTTGCTGCTGAATAATGAATAATTAATTAACAATATATCGATATTTATTAACAATAACAACTTTTAACAATATCGAGACTTATAACAAGTTAACAAAATCTCTCACTCGCACACACTGTCCACACTTAACAATATCCTTATTCTCGACGAGCCCCTTTCGGCGTCTACCCGTCGATTTCTAGCACGTGCCCCTTTCGGCGTCTACACGTGAAATTATTATTAATAAACCAAACTAACTAAACTTTTGATCACCCGCACAGAGACGAATCGTATGCAGGGGTCGTCCTAGCAAGTTTAGAGTCTGCAGAAGTTACAGTTTGAAAATTAAAATTTTACATTTCAACACCCACCCCTGCAATTCCTATCGGAAATAGAATTTTTTTAGATCCCTCTTGAGATGATCTCATGATAAATAAAAGATTCCTACCTAATTTCGAGTCTGTAGAAGTTACAGTTTGGAAATTAAAATTTGAAAATCTAACACTCACCTCCGCAATCCCTATCGAAAGTAGAATTTATTGAAATCCGTAATGAGATGATCTCTACATGACAAATAAAAGATACCTACTAAATTTGCAGCTTTTTAAAGCTATATTTCGAAAATTAAGATTTTTTATTGTTAACACCCACCCCCGCGATCGTTATAGGAGATGATTCGGTGTAAAATCCGTTCTTAGATCATTTTTGTATCACATGTACACTACTCCTATTAAATTTGAAGTCTATAAGAACTATAGCTGGGAAATTAAAAATTTTAATTGTTAATACCCACCCCTGCCACCCCCTGTAGGGTTGACATATTGCAAAATCCGTTTACAAATTATTTTTACATCACTTACAGAAGATTCCTACTAAATTTGGAGTCTGCAGAAATTACCGCTTGGAAATGAAAATTTTAGATGTTAACATCCACCCCCGCAATCCCTATCTGAAGTAGAATTTTTTTCAATCCATTTTGAGATGATCTCCCCATGACAAATAAAAGATTCCTGCCAAATTTACAGCGTTTAAAAGCTATGTTTTGTAACTTAAGATTTTTTATTGTTAACACACACCCTCGCAGTCCTTGTTGGGGGTAATTCGTCGTAAAATCCGCTGGTAGATTATTTCTATGTAAAATATAGAAGGTTCCTACCAAATTTGAAGTCTATAACAGCTAGATTACAAACGGGAATTTTTCATTGTTAACGCCCCCGCAATCTTTTTTAGCGTGGGATATAGTAAAATTCGTTCATGAATCATTTCTACATCACATATAGAAGATTCCTACCAAATTTAAAGCATGTAGGCAATATAGCTTGGAAATTAAAAATTTTAATTGTTAACACCCACCCCCGCAGTCCCTTGTGGCGTGAGCTATCGTAAAATTCGTTTATAAATTATTTTTGCACTGATAGAAAATTCCTACCAAATTTGGAGTCTGTAAAAGCTATAGTTTGAAAATTAAAAGTTTTCATTGTTAATACCTACCCCGCAACCGCCTGTGGGGCGATATTTCGTAAAATTTATTAATAAATTACTTTTACATCAGTTACAGAAGATTCCTACCAAATTTGAAGTCGATAGGAGCTATAGCTTGGAAATTAAAAATTTTCATTGTTAACACCCACCCCCGCAGTCCCTTGTGGCGTGAGCTATCGTAAAATTCGTTTATAAATTATTTTTGCACTGATAGAAAATTCCTACCAAATTTGGAGTCTGTAAAAGCTATAGTTTGAAAATTAAAAATTTTCATTGTTAATACCTACCCCGCAACCCCCTGTGGGGTGGTATTTCGTAAAATTTATTAATAAATTACTTTTACATCAGTTACAGAAGATTCCTAATAAAATTGGAGTCAATAGGAGCTATAGCTTGAAAATTGAAAATTTTAATTGTTAATACCCACCCTCGCTACCCCCTGTAGGTATGAGATATCGCAAAATTCGTTTACAAATTATTTTTACATCACAGAAGATTCCTACCAAATTTGAAGTCGATAGAATCTAGAACTTGAAATTCAAAAATTTTCATTGTTAATAGCCACCCCCGCAACCCCTTATTGGGGTGAGATGTTGTAAAATTCGTTCATAAATTATTTTTACATCATTTACAGAAGATTCCTACCAAATTTGAAGTCGATAGGAGCTATAGCTTGAAAATTGAAAATTTTAATTGTTAATACCCACCCTCGCTACCCCCTGTAGGTATGAGATATCGCAAAATTCGTTTACAAATTGGATCTTAATGGGAAATCCCAATGTAAAATTAAAAATTTTTATTAAGTTTTTCCCAATAAGGTCCTGGGTGGAACTTAAGAGGGATAACCCAACGAAAAATAAAAATAAAATTGCTAAGTTCTCCCAAGTGAGATCTGTATGGGACTGTAGATGATTTTCTCAAAAATTTCCTTGAGCCAAGAATTTTATTCTTTAGTCAAGAAATTTTTCTTTCTGTGCTGATTAAATCCAAATACTGAGTTTTTAGACTGAAATACATTTTAATGTTGCTGAAACAAAATTCATACTCCAAATTTTTTTTTCTCAGTATAAAAAAAAATTTTAATTGAAAAAAAATTTTTATTATCAGTATTTTTCATAATTAAATTTTTATCCATATAAAAAAATTCTTAAAATAATTTGCATTTCAACAAAATTTTAATCTTGAAAATAAAAGTTTTTTATGTTAGCATAAAGAGGATCCCAAATCAAATTGGACAGTTTTAAAGAATTTTATTTTTGATTCTTTCAATTTTTTTGGATTTTTCAGTCAAGTTTTTCTTTTATTTTCAAATTTTCTATTTAATTTATACAAAAATTGTATTTTCACGTCAGTAAAGTGAATAAATAAAAAAAAACAATTTGTAAAAGCTTGAGCATAGCATGAATAATGTGTCAGTTAACCGATTAAGTTGATCAGCATTCCTGCTTGGACCAGAGGTAACGTGAACGACTGAGGACCCCAAAGACCCAAGTTCGAGCCCAACTCACGACAAGGATTTTTCCGAACAATCATTTCGCTTCAATTCAAATTAAATATATTAATGAGTTATATAACATGAGTATCTAATCCTAAATCATTTTTAATCTTTTCGAAAATCTTAATATTTTTTCTTTGAAAATTTGGATTGGGTTCTGATGGGGATTTCCCCATTGGGACCTGAGAGGGATTGTCCAATGAGGGCCACATAGGACTTTGCGTGACATCCCTTCGTGGGGTCCCTATTAGGCAGCCCGATGAGGACCCAATAGGTCTTACATTAAAATTTCTAGTCGGGGATCGTGATGAGTCAACCTATCTATAGAACAGCTCCTATATATATATATATATATAGATTAAAATATTGAAAATGTTAATTTGCCGATTCTTAGACTTAAAAAACCTAATAATGACCTCAAATAGATTATAATCACTCTAAACCTTATGCTTCAATTACATTATTTTCTGAATATGAGAATGATATTTTTTTTGTGATTCGCCGATTAACTGTTCAGCATGTCAATAAGTTTCATCACTCTACTACGAAGACAACATTTAAACATATCATACCTATTCCAGAAATTAAGAATTTGATGATATTTAGTTTTAAAAATATAAAATCAATATTCCAACTTGTAAGAGTTAGTGACTATGTTTGTGAATAACCGAATAATTTAAAAATAGTTCGTAATAATTGATTAACAAGCCTTCGTTCAAAATTGATTGAAAAATATAAAAAATAATGTTGGTACTTTTTATTCTACAACAATTCATAATAAAATTCAAATACACTGTATTTAGAATATAAAAAATGTATGGTAATAAAATTCAATTTTTAAACTATTTATATTATTAATAATATTATATTGTAATAATAATAATATTAATAATATAAAAGTAATTACTTCTACACACCTTTACAAACAGAATAGTTCAAACTTTCCAATTTGTTTGATTAATTCATATTAATGATTAAATTATATTACTTAATATAAATAAAAAAAGCTGTTTTTATTTATTGAAATTATATGCAGTTTAAGACTTTTTAAACGTAAAAATTGTCAACGATTGTGTAGTGGAGATCATGCATTTCAGTTTCAAGAAATCTTTAGACTAGAGTGTCTAATCCTATTATCCTTAATATATATGTGATCAAATCTGACAATGCATGGATCTATATATAGTTATGGATAGGCTTATACATGATCTTATACAGCAATGAATGCAAAACAGTCAGCGACAGTTGTAATCAGATCCAACTATATATGAATGTATATATAGTTACGTATGTAATATGATTAGGCAAAAACTTTTTTTCTCGGCGCAGTTGCAGAGCAGTCCAAAATATCCCATAGGAAATGTAACAAATCTTTCATTTCAGAGTTATTGAAACGTAATGGTTAACATCATTTTGCACTTTTTTTTCAAATCCAAAATTGCGATAACATGTGACTCTGCGAGTTCGATCAGATCTAATTATATATAGACCTATATATTATCAAATCTGATTATATGTAGACTTATATATAATTATACATGGAGTTAGAACAGCCAGGTATGATCAGATATAATTATATATAGACTTTTATATAATTAGATCTGATCATATACAGATTTATGTATGATTATATATGGGGTTATAACAGCCAAGTATGATCAGATCTAATTATGAATGGGGTCATATATAATTATGTATAACTCTATATATAATCATGTATGATTATATATAACTTCACATATCTATAGATAATGAAAATGGTCTTTTTTTGAGACTCAATCACGCCTAAACCACTGATTATTTTAACATGAAACTACGACCATTCGACGCGAAATTTTTCCTAGGTTCATGGCTATTTATTTTTCGAATTCTGACATTCCTTTATTTTTTTATTGCTGCTTTACTTTTATGATCATTTGTCACGCTAATAAAAACAAAAGACAAGCATTTTCTCTTGATTCTTTTGTTTTCATAGATTTCAACGGCGGATATTAGACGGATTGTGTTCTTTTACATTCAGCTAAGAATCTACTCACACACTTCCACGAACCCACGCGCTCAATCCCACACATTCACCCACTCACCCACTTGAAGGATAATCGAAGTATTCCTATCTTTATAATCACTCATCACGAAATTTCCAGAACCATAGGACTTAGTAACGTGAAACTTGGTAGAAATATTACTTTCGCTATGTAGAGGTCAGCTAAGAACGGATTTTAAGAAATTCATCCCCCAAAGAGGTTTGCGGGGGCGTTAACAATGAAAAATTCCCTTTTTTAAACGATAGCTCCTATAGGCTCCAAATTTGGTAGGAATCGTCTGTAAAAGATGTAGAAATAGTCTATAAACTAATTTTATGATAGCTCACCCCGAAGGGGCCTGTGGGAGGTGGTATTAACAATGAAAATTTTTAATTTTTAAGCTATAGCTCCTACAGACTACAAGTTTAGCTAGAGTCTTCTATATGTGATGCAGAAAGGATCTACCCACGTAGGAACTGCCAGAGTTAAATGACGGGGCCCAGTACTGGGCAACGTAGTTTGGCGCACCGATATTGGCCCATGCTTGGGCCAAGACTGGGTAATCAGCCTTGGCCTACCCAATGATTACCCGAGCCTAGGCCAACACTGGTTAGCCATAGAATGGCCGAGGCAGAAGAACCCAGTCTTGGGGCAAGACTAGGCAACCAAGCCTTGGACAGCCCTATGATTACCCGAGCCTGGGCCAAGGCTGGAAAGCCTAGTCATGGTCGTTGAATGGCAACCCATACTTGAGCCAGAATTGGGTAACTTAGCCTAAGCTATTCAATAAAAAACCCAAAGTTATTTAATCATTAAGTAACAGAATCTTAAACAGAATATATTTATTGTTTAACGCATATTTGTTAGCAAATGATGATATTGAAAATTCATTATTTAACCAAAATTATTGCATGTTGTCATATTAAATACAATTGGGACCGATTCGGACTGGCAGATTTTGAGAAATCTCAAAAAAAAAAAAAACAAAAAAATAATTTTTGTTTCAAATGTGGTTTTTTTAAAAATAACTTTTAAACAGCTTTACTGATCGATTCCAAAAACTAATCAGTTCTTAACATTAAAAAACTACGTCGATCGCCATCAAGCCAGTTAAAACGGTTGATTCGTTCGTGAGTCATCGTTGACGAAAGAAAACTGAAAAAAGTGTTTTTTCGGAATTAATTTGAAATTTTGAGTTCGATCGATCTAAATTTAAAGATTCTCCATGAGGCTCAAAAAACTGCATCGAATGCTGCTAACTGCGTAGAAATCGGTTTATTTATTCAAAAGTTATTGCGGTTTGAAAGTTCAAAAAATGGTGTTTTATTTAGCTCATACCAGACTTTTGAGCTCGGAGATCTCAAAATGATACGAAAATTATACTTTTGAGCTTGAAGAGCTCAAAAACTTAATAAGTGTAATTTTGAGCACTTAAGTATGGAATAAGCGAGAAGTTACTGGGATATGGCCTTAAGGGTCAATCGTTCTTCTAATTTTCTTTTTTTTTTGATAGCCTGTTTTCGAGATACTGAAGCAATTGAGAGGGAAAGATTTTTTTTGGGCTCGACAAATATGTTAATAACCTTGTTACGATTTGATATTCTTCACTGATCATATTCTTTTGCCGGTCAAAAAATTTTCTGAAAGTCAATAATTTTTTCGATAGTCACAGTAGCTATGCTCCTAAAGTTTTTTGGACTTCCGTAGAAACATAGTGTACAGTTTCATCATAGTCTAGCGATATTAACAATTCATCCATAGTAAAAATTACTGGAAATTTTTCACAGTGTAAAAGTAATATTGTTGTGTTCCAATTATTTGAATAACCATTAAAAAGTATAATAATCAGTTTCATGGCCTTGAACATTTGTTAAAAGTTTTATTCTGAAATGTTTTGAGAATAAATATGGGAAGAAATTCAAGAGATTGTTTGTAATCTTCACCAACAAAATATGTATTAGGGCAAAAAAATATAAGTTTTATTTATTTTTCAAACATCAGAAAATCTTATATGGTCGAGTACAAGATTTAATTAACCCTCTAACGCTTCTGGGCGTTTCCCCTACTTTTAGTTAAGCGCCCCATTCTACGTTTACTTTACACGCTCCCTACTCCGGTGCCACGCGGGTCACTTAGTGCCATTTCAGCGTTAAAGGGTTAAACAAAAAGTAATTATCAAGAGACTTTAAAAAATCGAAATTATTTTGAACTTTTGCATTACTACTTTCAGTGATAGAATTAAAATAATTTGAAGACTACTCTGCAATATTTGAAAATTGCAGCTGCAATATCATTTCTAAGGTATTACCGAAAAAGCTTTTGTCACCTCGGATAGAAGGATGCAAGTGGAAAACGAGCAGACGTATCACAGTGTGAAGAGTAAGCCATTGGTGTTTTCTCTCTATTCGCCTACCTTTTCTTTGCAGTCTTTTTTCTCATTCCTTACATCTCTTATTTATCCGTTTACCTTGCAATTTTTTATCTCGCTTATTTTTCATTCTCCATCACTACAGAACTCTTGAAATAAATTGAAAATAAATGCCATCGACTAACCAGTTCTATAAATGATACTACAAGCTCTACTTCTCTCTTAAAAGATTAAATTCGTTGTGGTTTTGGAATCAATTTTAATTTAAACTTTTCACGAATTGATATACATTTCGTTTGCATTTTATTTAATATAAAAGGAGAATAGTTAGTTTATAACAAATAAGATAATTTAAAAATTGTTATCATTGTCAATTAATGACTTACGAATAATAGTCGACATTTGTGAAACAAGTGTACGATCAGTTTCACACTTGCCTGTTCAGATACTCCAATGAGATATCGAAGTCGCGAATCTCTATGAATATAGGTATTGACTCGATGAGTATCATGCGACTGACAGCTAGAGCTAATTGAATCTTGACTCTATCTATCTGTCGACTTGAGCCTGAGACTCGAATCTGTAATGTCACCCTCGTCGCTTTCAAATCCAGATCCAACAAAAATTACTTTTTTTTTTTTATTTTGTCTATTCAATATTATTACTATTAGTAACAAGAAATATTTTGATAATTAAGCGGTTGAAAATGTGAAAAAAGTTTCAATTCCTAACAATCGCTTTATCGTGAAAATTTAGAGAATTTTAAGAATAACATACTCAGATTTCTATAATTTAGTACTTGAGACAATCAAAAAAACTTCAATTTAATATTTAATATTTATGTACAAAAGGAAATTCACTAATAAAGATTACTATTTTCTTAATCTAATTTCGTTTGATTCACGGAGTAAAATTTTTAGTGATAACTATATAAAAAACATGAATTTGATTTTTTTTAAATATATACTGTTTCTATTGCCGTGAAAGTCCTCTTTGAGCCGGACCCAGAACAATTTATTTATTTATTTATTTATCAAACAATGAATCCAACAGCATGGCCAATAACCGGGTTCCATACAAATAGAAATGTTCATAGTATGTAGTATACAATAGAAAAATAAAAAAAAAAAAGAAAAAATATGAAATTTTTAATAATTCATTTAATTATATATAATGTGGTAACATAAATGTAAGAGTCACTCATGCACCTGACTTAGCAGTTTGTAGAAAGAGTAAATATTACCAATAGAATATGGCTCTAGATTATTATTTAAGTTATAGAAAAAATTAAATGATTCCATTAAATGGTATATAGGCGCAGAAGTGGCAAAGTTGGTACAAATCATTGGAAGCTGAAAAGGTGGACCACTTCTAATGACAGGCACTTTAAAATTTATTAACTCCATTAGTCGCATACAATCAACTTTATTAAATATTGTCACACGAATTTTATTCTTGTGTGCGTCCCTCTCTGCGCCTAGTGTTGGCAACAGATCCACACTCGGTGTGTCTCTAGAGTTTGACTATCTTGTATTATTTTGACTAATTTATTGACTATATTTTCTTTACTATTGTCTATATTTGAGAATTTATGTATTATTATTATTAGTTCTTAAGTATTAATTTGACTTTTGTTTCAGAAAATTATATTGAACTATTTATAGTTTTATTATTTCATTATTTATGTATTTATCGCCGTAGATCTTTACCATAATGTATTTAATCATATTATAAGCTTGTTTCAGTGCTCAAGACCAAGGTCCAACGATGGGTATCGGGACAGGTAGTAAAGAAAATGCAAAAGCATAATATTGATTATTGGTAATAGATCATAGCCCTTACTCGCATGGGTAATGCCCTACAATATCGGTCGCGAGTAGAGGGACTTGTAAATTTTGAGAAAACGGCTTGAGAGGCCCTCGTGATCGGACACGAGGCCTCATAGTTTTGGTAAAAATAAAAATTGGGAGACACGCGGGAGCCCGCATAGTGTAAGGAGTGTGGATCTAGCGCCTTGGTTCGAGTCCCTTTTTTTTGGCGAGTGCTCACAAGTTGAGCTGAATTATTATCCGCACGTCGCGTTGTCTCCTGGCTCAGATAAATTGTTATTAAAATTATTATTAATTGTCGAGTCGATCCCGTCGTTAGTAAGGGGGTTTGTAGTGAAATACCTGTCCCGAAAGCCACGTGTTTGGGTCCTCGAATGAGCCGGTATTGTTTAAAATTTATAATTGTATTTCGCGAGATAACCCGACTGAAGAATTCGGGCATATCTCAGTTCAACATTATTAGATAAAATTTCTATTGTATAGTTAACGTCGTCGTAAAATAATTATACGCGACATTATTATTATTGTTATTTTGATTATATAGTTCACCCGGCGAAGGAATTCGGTTCTGGACTTAGTTTTAAGTAATTTGTTTTGAATAAATATTTGGTTATATTATCGTTAAATTTTCGTAATATACAAATTACTGTTTCTCCTTATTCCTAATACCTTTACATTATTCACTTCCCCGGAATACCTGCAGATCGGCCCTGGAAATACAGGGTTTGTTATTTTTCCCTGTTTGGAAAAAAATAACTGGCGTCCAAACGTGCACTAACCCAGCCTGGGTGGCTGCTGCGGTGTTGCTTAGGAGATTAAGAGCATCTCCTAAGCTTCCTATTTGATGCTGTTTATTTATTTTGGGCGACCTGGACAAAATTTCTACTTTAATCGACGTATCCACCGTCGAGTCGTGTATAAAAAGAGTAAAATTTTGTTACAATATTACCTTACAAATAAGCATGGCACAAGCACAGCGTCTACGCTCTTAAAGAGATAGAATATGAAATCTATTACGTAAATCTTGATAGTCAGTTCCCATACCCGGATAAACTCCATTAAGCTTCCAAACCAAGAATTTGAGAAATTTATTTTGGGTTTTGTCAATTTTGAAGAAGTGGATTTGCTGGATTGGAGACTAGACTACTGATGCATATTCAAGAGGAGAGCGGACAAGAAAAAAATAAATAGATTTTATTGCTTTGATGGAGAATAATCTACGACTGGAGGGTGTAACAAAGCCTCCCGGAAAAAAATGATCAGACCTGACCATGCCTCTTCATGTATGATCGGGCCTGAAATTAGACCTGTTCATGCCTGCTCACGTCTGTTCATGCCTGTTCATATCTGAAGCGTTAAATGCGCTCAGGCCTGATCATACCTGTCCATGTTTGATCATGTCTGATTTCGCCTAGAAAAAGATTAAAACTTAAATGTTATTTTCAGTTTGGAAAAAAATTTTTATAAAACTATAGACTGCAGTTCTATTTTTAAATCTAATTTGTTCCGTATGACGTATCAATTTCCATCCGCTTATTAATTTTAAATGTATTACTTTCATCGAAAATATCGGCTTAAGCATAAAGTTTTTGATTTTCCATGTCAAAACGATGATTTTTGACGCAATGACACAACATTTTTTACTGTATTTCAGAGAATACGCGAAAAACAAGATTTTTAGTAGAAATTTGAGTTTGATTGCGTGCAAATACCAAAATAGATCAGTTGATATCGATAGGCGATAAGTCCTTTCAAGGTGTCTGTTATTATCTTAAGCTACGCCTTGGTTCATTGCAGTGGTATCAAAGATTGCTCAATTGTAGAACACACAGATAATTCTTAGTTACCTATACGTTCTAAATAAAGAAAAACTTCAAAATTAAAAGAAAACAATAAAATTATAATTCTGGAATAAACCTTAAAGAAATTTTTTTTTATTATTGTGCATAGAGCCATATTTTAATGGAGCGAAAAAAATACATAGCCGTTCCAAATAAATTACTCTAATGTATAATTAATTATTTATAATTAACAAATTAGGTATAGTTAACTCCGTTAACTGTAAGAATAATTTACGTATAAAATTTAAATTACTTGAAGTAGTTTGAAAAATATCTCCAAGTAAGCATAAATCATTTGATCAAGAGGGAAGGCATCAGTCTGGAGAGAGCGGCGTCTACGGTTTAAATTCCCGCAGGCACTACTTTTTTTTTTGGACCTGATCGAGAGACATGAACAGATCTGATCAGACCTGGCCAGGCATGTTCAGGTCTGATCATTTTTTCTCGGGTGCCTGTATGCATTTGAAAAGTCAGCTTAGTATCAAAGGTAACTCCCAAGTCAGTGTGCAAGTTGACCCTAGAGACTGTCATGCCATTCATTTTATAATTGAACAAAATAGGTGATTTGTTTTTACAGAATGACATAATTTTACATTTGTTAATAATAGTTTCTACACGGGAAAAATAGTATATTGTGCAACAAGTGCGACAAGTTGTCTACTGCCCACAAAAGCGAAGTTGAACGTACGAGCGAAGTGAGTGCGCTCATTCGCTTCAGTAAGTAATCGACAACGTCGCACGAGTTGCACATACTAGTTTTTATTACATATGCGGCAATATATGTAGGCACAAAATCGGGGTCCAGGGGCAGAACCCCGGTGGGGTCCAGAGGCAAAGCCCTGGCGGGGGGTTGGGGGGGGGGCGAACCCCCCTAGTCCCTATATAGAAATAAGAAGTTAAAAAAAAATTGGGAAAACGGTTTACCCTGAAGCCCATTTCTGCAACTTCCCGCTAATTCTGTTAATACCTGGACGCTAAAAATTGTACAAGAAGTTTTTGAGCTCTTCGGTCCAAATAGTATTCAAAAACTAAGTTCGGCCAATCCCTTTCAAATGGCACCAACCACGATAAAATCGGTTTAACCGGAAACCTGCAGCGAGAGGGAAAAGGTAGTGCTAAATATGATGGAGATTGCTGCCACATGTGACGCCTCTATGCTGCGGCTGAAAAATAGGAATTTCCACAGGCCAGTGTACTGGTGGTCAACAGACATAGTAAAACTTCGTAAAATATGCCATCGTCTACGTTGCCGCGTAACGAGAGCCGCGAAACGCTCCCTAAGCCAGGACTTATATTCAAACGAGTACAAGCAGGCCAAAAAGACACTAAACCGAGCAAGAAAAGCGATGTTGTGATAAGAGATCTATGACGATCTTGACAATGATATCTGGGCTAAAGCCTACCAAATTGTCACCAAACGACTTGGAAAGGCGTTACCAAAAGCGCCGAAGTCTCCTGCCTTAATAAACAGCATTGTAGCGGAGCTGTTTCCTAAATACCCGCCGCAGGAGAAAAGATATTACGTAAAAGATGGCAAACCAACACCTTTTACAACTAAGGAGCTTCAAGACACAGCACAGTCTCTCAAGATGGGAAAGGCACCTGGCCCTGAAGGCATCCCGACGTCGACGATCAGGACTGTAGCCCTGGAATACCCAGACATACTCCTAAACACTTACAATGCATGCTTGGCAACTGGCCCGTTTCCCGCGGTCTGGAAGCGGCAGAGATTGGTTCTCTTAGACAAAGGTAAGGGAACCCCCGTAACACCTTCGTCGCTTAGACCACTCTGCATGCTGAAAATTGCTGGAAAACTGCTCCAGAAGCTCATACAAGGAAGACTCCGTAATGACATTGACCATGCTGGAGGCTTTGCCTCCAACCAACATGGCTTCCGGAAAGGTCGTTCGACAGTCGGCGCGATCGAGAAAGTCATAAAGACAGTAAAACTGACGTCAACAAGGGCCCTGCGTTATCTAGGGGTAACGATAGACGAGAAACTATCTTTTCGCGAATACCTTGACAGTGCATGCCAGAAAACCAGCAAGACAGTGTCTAGCTTAGAAAGAATCATGACGAACACTATTGGACCAGGAACCAAAAAGAGAAGAGTTCTTCTAGAATCAGTCTATTCAGTATTGCTTTATGGAGTAGAGATATGGGTAGACACATTGAAGCAAAAGATATATAGCTACGAAAGGTAGCAGCAGTGCAGCGGCGAGAAGCTCTCAGGGTTGCCTGCGCCTACCGAACGGTTTCCGAGGCGGCTATATTGATCATTGCGGGAGCCATGCCCATCGAACTACTAGCGTTTGAGAGAAAACGGTTGACTCTTAAAACCACTCCTGCAACTTCCGGTTAATTCTATACCTAAGCACTTAAAATTGCACTTATGACGTTTTTGAGCTCTCCGAGCTGACAGAGTTATATTTTTTATGCTTTTGAGCTTAAAAGTCTGATAGAAGTGAAAATAAAACAATATTCTTTGAATTTTTTAACTGCGATACTAATTTCCCCGCATGAGTAATAAAAAAAAAAAATTAAGAAAACGGTTGACTCTTAAAACCACTCCTGCAACTTCCGGTTAATTCTATACCTAAGCACTTAAAATTGCACTTATGACGTTTTTGAGCTCTCCGAGCTGACAGAGTTATATTTTTTATGCTTTTGAGCTTAAAAGTCTGATAGAAGTGAAAATAAAACAATATTCTTTGAATTTTTTAACTGCAACTACTTTTGAACGAATAACTCGATTTTCACGCAGTTGGCGGCATTTGACGCAGTTTTTTTAATCGTATGATTTAGTTTCAAACACGAATTGATCAGACCGAAAACTTTGGAGAAATTTGGATTATTCATTTTTTCCGAATTATTTCGACAACGATAATGCACTGACGAATCAACCAATTTTGTTAAGAGCTGATTCTAGTTCACAATCGATCGGTGTAGCCATTTAAAAGTTATTCCAAAAACACAGTCTTTCAAAATTTTTATTTTTGAGATTTCTCGGAATCTACTGGATCGAATCTGTCGAAATTATATTCTAAATCTAACTTTGATCAAGCCCTTTCAAATGGCACCAATTTCGATCAAATTGGTCAAGCCGTTCAAAAGTTATGAGAGAGTTACATACATATAGATACACACAGGCATAGTGACAACATCGTGAAGTTAGTCAGGGAAGCTTCCTGTGGCCTTATAACATCGAGATCTGATGAAAATTCGATTTTTTCAAAAAAGGGTGAAAACAATAGCTTCCCGATTTTCTTAGCGGGTAGTTATAGTTACTGTATATTTTGTTTTCAACGTTTCTCGGAGAAATTTTTACTCTGACATTATTGAGTTATACTTTCTTAAAAGCATCCCTGATAAAACGAAAGGATTCAAAAGAATTAGAAATAACTTGATTTTTAATCATTTTTAATGATTTCTAATCCTTCCAATTCTTTCTTTTATGGGCGTTTAACACGGAGAAATTCTTTTTAATTCTCTTTTTTAATCAGAGATCAGTGATGCAAATATGTGAATCTTAGAAATTTGTATGCGTAAATAGTTAAATAATTATAAGCATTAATATAAATGAGTCTAATCCCGCGCATTGAGAAAAAAAAACGTTATTCGGGATAAACTGATTAAAATATAAGCTCCACTAAATAGCTTAACTTAAATGGATGTACTTCATTAAAAAGAAAAAAAAAATTAGGAAAGCGTTTAACCCTAAAGGCCATCCCTGCAACTTCCCGCTAATTGCATATCTAAGCGCTTAAAATTGCACTTATCATGGTTTTGAGCTCTTCGAGCTCATTAAACTAATTTGTGTGATATTTTGAGCTCTCTGAGCTCAAACAGTTAGCTGTTCTAGGATTTTGAGCTCTTCGACCTCAAAAATTCGATGTAAGCTTAATTTATTTATTTATTAATAAGACCCAACAGCTGGAAGGCCAGTAACAGGGTCACAAAACAGATTATACAGGGTATAACATAGTATACCATGGTAACTAAAGGTAATTTAAAAGTGAAAAAATAATATCTTATAATTTAAGATAATATAATAGAAGTGTATACAGTAAGTCAGAATATTATCTAAACTATATAATATTGAAATCTATTTGAAAAGGACAAAAATGAACAGTATGAGAATATGAAACATAAATTTACAGATGAATAAATGAGTTATTTGATAGGTAAGGGACGAGAGAATATCCAGAAAATCCGAGAATGATTTGTGAACTTAAATCCGAATGCAAATATAAAGCAGCATTATGCAACTAAGTATCGATGCTGAAAAGAGACATCCATGAGGAAAAGAGGAAAGTACATTATCAAAAACAATTTTAAACAGCACTGAGCTTAGATTTTTACGCTAAAAGCACATAATCTCCAGACTTCCTGAATAGGGTAGAAGTACCGTTTTGGCCACTTTAGCACCGTTTTTGGAAAGTTAACATTTAAATTAATTTATAAAAAATTATAATATTATAACTATATTTTTGTTGAGTTTTAAAATAATTTATATTAAAACATATTGAGTTTAGAATGGTTTATTAATATAAATTCATTTCTATCATTTATTTGAAAAATAAATGGCCATAAACGGTACAGTGGCCACAAACACGGAAAAAAAGGTGATGTAAAATTTGTATCACTGTAGACGTTAATTTTGTATCTAATGTATTATAACCTATAATTTACTATACTATGATACAGCATTTTCTATACTAGTGAACGAATATAGCCCTGATTAAAAATATTGATTGAAAAAAATTGAAAAAATTCACTCCATGTAAATTGTATATCTATATATGCAAAAAGAGAAATTGGAATCAATTGAAATTATTGAAAAAAATTCAAATCCTATAATAGTGAATTTTTTTCAATCAATATTTTTAATCAGGGAGCATCACCTGACGTAAAATTTGTATCACTTTTTTTTTCCGTGAACGGTACTTCTACCCTAACTCACGTCTATCACATCTGAAAACAAAGTAAGATAATAGTAAAAATCACAGTATCAAAAATACCTGGTTTAAGCCAGGTTTCATTGAATGTATATATATATTAGGGCGTTTCAAAAAAAAAAAAATTTTTTTTTTTTTCTTGGAACCAGGCTCAAAAGTTTCGTTTAGATGCCAAAATAGGTCTCTCCAATACTGTGTCATGTTTTTTCATTGTATGTCTACTTATCCTTTCCTTGATAAATTTTTATCTATCTTTGACAAAAGACATGACAGAAACGACAAGATCGTCGATAAATACTACAATACGTTTATGAATGTAAAACAGAAAAAATATAGAATATCTTATGTAAAATGTAACATTGTATATGATATTCAAACATGTACTTAAATATTATACTTGCTTTATAACTGTAGCAATAAACTTAAAAAGGACAATATTTTAACACGTATATTAATTATTAGAACCCTCCTTAATTTGTATTATTCTTAAATTTAAGATAACATGAATTTAACATAAATTTATTCATTTGTTTTTAAGTAAAACTTCTGTTAAAACACCACAACAACCATACAAAGCAGCATTGGTAGATATGAGCAGCACTTTATTTCACCAACTGTCATTGTATACCTATAGGTAATTAAATCTTTTATAAACCTGAGAGCTGTAGATCAGATTATTATCTTATAGATAGCTGGTCATGATAATAAATATTAAAAGAGCTATAAATAGATCTCAAAGCAAAATAAGCATGGATTCTTTTCTATCTGCCTGATAAAGCACGGGGGCATTTCCGCAATTATATATATATATATATATATATATATATATTAGGGCGTTTCAAAAAAAAAAAAATTTTTTTTTTTTTCTTGGAACCAGGCTCAAAAGTTTCGTTTAGATGCCAAAATAGGTCTCTGAAAATATGATCCCTTAATATTAATATTAAGGTTGTCCGCCGCGCACTTTTCGATTTCCCATAAGAATAACACAGGAAAAAAGTTTTTTTTTTTGTTCTGATTTTTGTAACTAATGAACCATCGATTGCTTTGGAATTTTGATCAAATATTTTTGTAGAAAATTGAACGCTCTACAAAAAAGCTCTGACATCATTTTTCGATTACTCAACTCATTCAAAAGTTATTCAAGGTCAAAGTTAAATTCATTATCAATTTAGCCGTTTTTCTGAATGATTTGGCAAAAATATTGTTTTTAGAAAAAATGTTCCCCAAATATTTTATAAAATACTAATTAGACATCTGAGGATTGTTAACTAATATTTTTCGCTGTATGATAAAGATGGACGAAGTACTTAAAACAATTTATCAATGACAGTTAGCTCTATAGAAATTGGTAATCAGTTATTTTAAAACTGTCATTTCAAAATCGATAATCAGATGGCGCTGAGTGTAAATGTCATTAGATTAATTGATTGTTTTGACATTTTTATTTAATAGAAGTCTTGTTTACATAAGTTGTGGAAACTCGTGAGCAATTAGTGAATATTTATAATTTTCAAGTTTAAATTTTCTTTGTGAATTATATGATAACATTGAAAATGAATAAATTGATCAATGTTATTGGTGATCCAGTGGAGGATTTTGTTGGACGTAAACTTCCCTTAATAAAAGAGGTTATTGCGGTATTTTTTTATCATAAAAATATTCTCAAAATAAATTATAGAAGAAGTCTTCAAAAAACAGTTGAAAAACTCGAAAAAAAGTGGTCTGAGGCTGGCATCCAAACGTATGGGAAAAAATATGCGTTAAAAAAATTTGAAAAAATATTAGAAGAAGACAAAAAATTACAAAAGTCTTCTCAACAAAAACGGTCTGCAATACAGAAAAAAAAATGAAGCAATTTTCCATCAAAAATTGGCAAATTTATCCGACATTGCCAAAGTAAATGTTGAAACATATCTCACTGATGATAAAAAGTTGTTCTTATCAGGCCAGCGATCAAAAACTAGATTCGGTTTGATTGATAATGTTGTTCAATTGAGCTCAGCCGAAAATTCTGAAGATGCTATGGACGTAGAGCCTGTTGGTAAGTTCTAGATCAACTGCTATTTCAATTATTCATGTATTACTGTTGCAATATTCATAATAAGTATTAGTTGACATCATCAACTGTAAGATGATATTACAATGCAATTTTAGTTTAATAAATAGTTGTAATGTATTTTTGAATGTAATAAGAACGTTTTTAATTATTAATAATAGATATTGGTCATAACGACTATCGGCTATAACGACCATAATTCATCGGTCCCTTCAATGTCGTTATAAACGATTTTCACTGTACTTTCAATAATTATTTTTAGATACAAACGAACCTGACGCTAATGTGGCTCTAGCGAGTCAAAAATCTTCATTATTTCAATCTAACTTATCAGCAACAACATCGAGTCATATATCTACTGATGTATCTGATTTTGAAAGTCAACTTAGCCAACCGAAACAAACTCCAAAAGTAAATGTAATGACACCTGAACTCTGTGCTGCACTTGATCGATCACAAGTGACTCACAGAAATGCCATTTTTATTTTATCTGCTGCGTACAAAAGTGTGGGAATCAATCTGTCAACTCATAATCTGAGTTACAGTACAATTTATCGAACGCAAATTAAATTTAGGTCAGATATTGCTAAGGATCTGAAATCTGAATTCCACAAAGACGACCGTTATGTAGTGCATTGGGACGAGAAAATTCTCAGTGATATCGCAAGTACGAAAACTGTGGACCGTATTGCAGTTCTTTTATCAGTTTCTGGGGTTGATCAACTTCTCGGAGTTCCAAAAGCTGACGACGGAACTGCTCTCAAACAAGCTTCTGCTGTTATTGACACTTTGAATCAGTGGGAAGTTGCTCCATATGTGAAAGCAATGTGTTTTGATACGCCACCTGTAAATACTGGTATGATTCATTGAATTTTTATAAAGTTTGAATGATTGATTTTATCTTGGTATCTTTTTGTGATTTAGGTATTCACAAAGAAACTTGTGTTTTAATCGAAAAAGAACTTGGCAGAAAATTAGTATGGCTTCCATGTCGCCATCACATAATGGAGATTATTTTGAGAGGAGTTTTTGAAGTTCTTTGGAAGACGACATCGGGTCCTAACGTTCCAATATTTGTTAGATTTAAAAAATTCTGGGACGAAGTTGATCAATCCAAGTATAAAAGTGAAATTGAGGATGAAACTGTAGCAAATACTTTAATAGAAAAAAAAAGCTGAAATTGTTACTTTCATTAACAACTGCCTACAGGTACAAATGGTTTATTACTCTTATTGAGATCTCAAAGTCGACTTTTAAATCTTTAAATTGCAATTGATCAATTTGTTGTTTTTTGTTTTTTGTTTTTTTTTTTTTTTAGATGTCACAGCCTCGAAATGATTTTCAAGAACTTCTACTCCTATGTTTAGTGTTCCTTGATAGTTTTTATGAAAAATCATTTTCTTTTAAACGACCTGGTGCCATGCACCATGCGCGATGGATGTCTAAGGCTATTTACAGCTTGAAAATATTTTTATTTCGTGATCAGTTTAAACTTTCAGATCCAGAAAAGAACAATTTACGCAGAATTTGTATTTTTGTGATTTTATTTTATATCAAAGTATGGTATAATTCAACTTCTGCTATCCAAGCACCAAACAATGACTTAGAATTTATGAAGGATTTGATTCATTCTAAAAAAATTGATTCGCCACTGTTACAACGAGCTTGTCAGAAAATGATGGAACACTTGTGGTATTTAAATGAAGAATTGACCACAATCTCATTATTTGACGACAATGAACGAGGTGTTGCTTTGATTGAGGAATACAACAATTACCTCACAAAAGATGAGCAACAACTGCAATGCTTATTGCAAGTAGTTCGCGAACATCGGCAGAGATATCCCAATTACAATAAGACAACTCTTCAACAAGATTAATTTCATGTAAATGTGTAAAAATCATTTTTAGACAAAAAAAATTCATATTTATGAAAAGTAATACATTTTTAATTTGTTATAAGTTTTAAGGAATTAATATATAATATTTATTAGTCATGAATACATACATGTTAAATAAATTCACTTGTCTGTTGGTCTGAATTAAGAAAACGCAAAAATACGAACAACTCTTCAGGCCATGAATAAAATTTAACATATTTTTATGTGCAATCTATTTAAAAATGATTTTTCAATAAAATTACAGCAATCTTTAATGACAAAAGATAATAGTTTTATTTTTTTAAACTCCAAGACCTTAGAAATAAATTTTCAATTCATTTTAAGACCTTGAAACTAATAAAATTCGGAGGATTATAAAGAAAACGGCTAAATTGATAATGAATTTAACTTTGACCTTGAATAACTTTTGAATGAGTTGAGTAATCGAAAAATGATTTCAGAGCTTTTTTGTAGAGCGTTCAATTCTCTACAAAAATATTTGATCAAAATTCCAAAGCAATCGATGGTTCATTAGTTACAAAAATCAGAACAAAAAAAAAACTTTTTTCCTGTGTTATTCTTATGGGAAATCGAAAAGTGCGCGGCGGACAACCTTAATATTAATATTAAGGGCTCATATTTTCAGAGACCTATTTTGGCATCTAAACAAAACTTTTGAGCCTGGTTCCAAGAAAAAAAAAAAAATTTTTTATTTTTTGAAACGCCCTAACATATATATATATATATATTCCATGCCAAATCACCGAGGTTTTTTTTCGACCCCTTTCGATTTGGCTAAAAATTTGGTATTATTTTCTACCCTACCAATAACATTTTTCTGAATTTTTTCAGATTTTTTTACCCAACCCAAAAAAAGTTACGAATTTAAAAAAAAACGCTTTTTTTTTTTTCAAATTGCTATAACTTTGACACAAAAGAAAACCGTCATTTTTTCGAAGTTCGACACTTTGGATTTTCAATTTTTTTGTCTCAAAAATAACTTTAACTTAAACCGTATTTAACTTCACTATTCCCATTTTGTGCCCACTTATTCTTTTAATTTTTTTTTTCAATTGAAAAAAAAAGTTTTTTCAAATTTTGCTTATTTTCTCAAACTTTGCACTAAAACGATTTTGGTTGGCTTTTATAACCTCAAAAGTAAAAAAAAAGTAAACTAAAAAAAACATAAACTGTATTAATAGGAGTAAAATTGTTTTTGTTAACTTCAAATATTTTTTTTAGGTAAAGTGTTCTCAATTTTTTAATTGTTTTTTTAGTTTCATCTTTTTCCGCAGAATAGTTGCTTTAAAAACTTTTTTATTTAACGAATCTTTTACCAACTGTTCGTATTGTCAATAGTTAAAGAAAATTTACCAGTGATAATGAGGGTACTTTCTCATTGTTTTTTAAATTTTATTAAGGTTATGTTTTTGAATAACATTAGTGTTTTCATTGCACTTTGTTGAAATTGATTTTTTGTATCGAAGAAAATTTTACTGGAATAACGATTGTTATGTCCAAGGGCGTTTAAGTGGTAGCATCAACGGTGGAGGTTTGGACTAACGGCTTAAAGAATACGCAACGGAGTTTTTAATTCCGTTGTTTAATTATTTATGTGGGACGTTTTCGACGGACGAATTTACCACGTCTCCGCTTGAGACTGATTACGGATTCTATTAAAAATAGATGTACTTACTTTTTGCAGGATTTTTAGTTATTACAGGATCCGTGATTCCGGGGCTGCTGTTAGCGCCTTTTCCTGGATTGGGCCCTCTGATTGGTCCTTGCAGCGGATGGATTAGGATGAAATTGGGCTGCTTATTTTACGGACTTCTCATTTTGTGAAATGAACTGATTTCACTCTTGTTTAGATTTATTTTTGTAAACGCCAAAACTCACACTTTCACAAATTTGATTTTAACGTAATTTAATTTAATGAATTTTAATAAGTTGATTGAGCTAACGTCCTCCAGTCCTCTGTAGGGTAAAGTGCGCAAAACTAGCTTTTAGGAAATTTTGAATAAACTTAATGACCGAATTCTCGCCTAAGTGCAGAGTAAATTAGAACTTTGAGATTCCGGTTCTCTATGATTATAATTAAATAATTAACAACTAATAAGTGGCTTGCCGGTTAAACCGCGTCCAAACTTCCTTTAAGTGCAGTGCAAATTAAAGCAAAGGACTCTACAAAGCAGGGGCCCGTCAACTAAACGCGGAAGTCGAATTAATTAACAAAGACAAGGCGTTGACTTATGCTCGCCTTTTTAAAGTTTCGCGGTGCTGAACTTGCAGAAGTTCTCGCTAGTCAACCAGCAGTCGCGTAGTATGTGTTTTATTGTGGCTTTCGCGCATGGAGAAGTCATCCATTTGCGCGGGCGATTTGAATTTAAAAAAAAAAATTGGTGTGGACATAACACGATCAAGCGACGGTTTACACTGTAGTTATTCATTATAAAAAAGATAATGAACTGAGGCATCAGAGTATGGTGATTATATCTAATTGTTTAAATCATGATGCGATTTCTGTTCATCTTTACTCTGGGATCATCATTGATTTCATTAAATCGCTGTCTTCTGGCGTTCGTCAAATCTTTTTTTTTCTCAGACGGCGCGCCTCAACAATATAAGAATTTCAAACAATTTGTTAATTTATCTCATTATAAGGAAGATTTTGCAATAACAATCGAGTGGAATTTCTTCGTTACGGCACACGGCAAACGGCCATGTGATGGGATAGGTGGAACCTTAAGACGAATGGCCGCACGTGCTAGTCTACAGTTGCCACCTTATTTACAGATATTTATTTATTTATTTATTTTATTTTAGTTTAGTTTAAATTCCGGCACGATTTATCGAGGTGCCGTACATCTGTGCAGAGAACCATTAATACCGATACAATTATTCGAGTAGTGCTTAATTAACTTACCAAATATAAATATTAAGTTCTCAAAAATTGAAGAGTATAATTCAATGAAAGAACAATTGGAAGAACGTTTTAAAAGTGCTAAACCGATACTACTAACACAAGAAATTCATCGAATCACACTGTTATTGAATTCTGTTATGAAGGTCAAGTCCTTCTCTTCGTCACAAAAGTCCAAACAACACTGTGTGATCAAGAAACCGAGGAAACAATCGCTGAATCAACGCCAATAATTAGAATATTGAGATTGTATAAATTATAAAACACTATACTTAAATAAAATAATTTTACTCTTATTAATACAGTTGATGTTTATTTTAGTTTAATTTTTTATTACTTTGGAGGTTATAAAAGCCAATCAACATCGTTTTAGTGCAAAGTTTAAGAAAATAAGCATAATTTTAAAAAACTTTTTTTTCTTTCAATCGAAAATTAGAAGAATAAGTGGGCACAAAATGGGAATAGTAGGGTTAAATACGGTTTTAGTTAAAGTTTTTTTTAAGACAAAAAAATTGAAAATCCAAAGTGTCGATCTTCGAAAAAATGACGGTTTTCTTGAAAAAAATAAAATATTTTATTGTTCTTTACTTCTAAAAATTTTTCTGAATTTTTTTCTAAAAACTACATTTAAAAACAAGGATAAACGGAAAGAAAATGCTAAAAGGTCAAAGTTATAGCAATTTGAAAAAAAAGAGCTTTTTTTTTTAATTCGTAACTTTTTTTGGGTTGGGTAAAAAAATCTGAAAAAATTCAGAAAAATGTTATTGGTAGGGTAGAAAATGATACCAGATTTTTAGCCAAATCGAAAGCGATCGAAAAAAAAACTCGGAGATTTGGCATGGAATACCCCACATATATATATATATATGATAAATGTCCAAGAAGCGAGAAAACTAACGGATCTGGTTTTGTCTGGATATTATAATTAATAAGCAGAAATATTATAATGAATATTCAATATGTCTTCATTTACACTAATTACACTTTGGTTTTAATTAATATAGTAGCGGATTGTCGCGATAAAAGCGGATAAGTTTATCTGAGCGGGATTTTAAAAGCGAAGACGGTTGGCACGTGGTGTTCACAAACTCGGCACTGGAAAAGCGGTTAACTACTGCACAAATAACATTGAAAATTATCTGAAACAGACCTAAATAAATTAAGCACAAATTATTAAGCAACTTAAATTATTTGATTAGCGAAAACAAGCGGAAATTTAGCAATAGCGAAAAGCAATTATAAAATGGCGAAGCGACTACTTGAAAGCGTGGTTATAAAAGAATAATGATAATAATGCGTCTTCTTTCACGTCAGCGGGGCAAGCGACCAATCAAGAAATTTGGTCTATCGATGTCGACATCGATAGCCAATAGAATGAATCGATACATCTGGCATGTTCGTGACGTCAGAGTAGCTTGTTTTGCGCAAGCGTCAGAAAATTCAAACTGCAATTTTCTGGTTGGCTAATAATTGCGGAAACGAGCGGTTGTCAGGTGCGACTTATTAATTTAGGAGTCCCCCAGGGGCGAATTCATCGTGACCTGTTCACCGACAAGGGCCCGACAAGGGCCTGTTCACCGAACATATATATATATATATATATATGCAATCAAATGTATAACCGCTTGTTCCCACCAAGGCACCGCGAACCGTCCCCACCGTGCACCGCGACCTACCGCCACTGGGTGGTGGGGGCCGCCAAAGTTGCACCATACTGATCCGCTTAATTGTTGGGGTACGACGCGGAACATTACTACTCTGACGAAGGTGACGATTCCTATTATTGGTTGTTGGTTTGTTCCGACCCCCCCCCCCACCTGTCTTACGTCCTTGCAGAGGAAGGTGGTTTCGTTGGCTAGAGCGTCGATGCTGATGAAATTATAGTTAGCTCCTGTATGATGCCGCTGTCATTGGTTGAGGGTATGGGGGCTGGCTCGCCATGCCCTCGATCTAGCGAGCACCTGTTGAGTTTTAAACCGGTTCAAGAGGATCTTTACCCGGGCTCAGGTTTTTTCTGGGACATCATGGGCAGCTACAGAACTCCGAGCTTTTTATGTGGTTCTCCATGCGTACTGGTGCGAGTTCCTGGTCCTCTTCTGGTGACTGAGGGTGAGTTGCTTCTTTCATGGGGTTCGTAGGGAGAGTTTTAGGCGTCCCTTGAGGGTAAGTTTGGATTGTTTGTTGTTCCCTCGAGACTGCCGGAGGTGGATGTAGCTAGCCTAAATATGTCGGGTAACTCTGAGGTCTATAAGGCTGATAATATCCTCCTTGTTAGTAAGAAGTTTGGTACGGGCGATTTCCGTATGTCCTTGACGGTGTGTAATACTGATCTTGGGTTGAGGTAGGTTGAAACTGTTTTCTCTGATAGTTATTTTGGGGTGAAGGGTTTCGTTCAAGTGAATGCCATAGCTTGTGGTGGTTCGCAACCGGGATCTCCGCATGAGGGTAGTCAATAATAGGGTTGTTCGGTTGGTTCTTGATGGTTGAAATATGGGTCTTCGACCAATCCATGATATTCAGAGTATTCGGGCACACTATAGGCAAACGCAACTAGCTTTGGTTTATCATATCATTCCGTTTTCTGTGGTCTGGTCCACGAATGACCTTGAGTTGGATCAACTTGTTGCTGGAAAAGCTGATGATTCTGGAAATACCCCAAGTTTCCGTTTGTTCTATTATGACTACCGTTGGGTTTTATCGGGTTTGAGTTAGGGTTGCGTTGTGCTGGTCTAGAATTCAGACGACGCATATTATTATTGTATTTTAGGGTTTGTTCTTAGATCGCCTCGTACAGAGCAGTCAGGGTCGTGTGTTGCTAGACATTTTAAATAATCGGGTAGCGATTCAATGAACGTATCTACCGTGAGTCAGTGAGCCTGGTTCATATTGGCTCCTCGGTCTGCTTTAGGTACTGCAGCTCGTATTTTCGAGAAGATTGACCGTAATATATATATAATTATATATAATTATATATATATATATATATATATATATATATATATATATATATATATATATATATATATATATATATTTGTAGGAAATTTTACGCTCTACAAAAAATGTTTGAAGACCAAAGTTCCTCAGATTAACGGCTTCAAAGATATCCGCGGTCAAAGATAACATTAATAAAAAATTTCAAATATTTTCCAATAAAAATACAAAAAAATATCATATGCCATATTTTTATTATTTTTTATGTAAAATTACTTTAATTCCGTTAACCTGAGACTGTAAACTTTTTTTTTTTACTAATTAATTCAATACTTAACTCACGAAATGCACTAATATATAAATATACACGTTAAAAATGTCACATAAATGATTTTTTGGTCTTTCTTATAACAAATTTATTTAATAATTTATAAAATTTATAAATTTTTGTAAGAGGAAAATGTAAAGTTCCTTATTACACAAACTCACCAAACACTCATCATTGCATATTATTCAAAATAATATGAAAATTCTGTAAATAAATAAATCAATTAAATCTACTATAAAACTTGATCAAATGTTTTTTATATGAATAATATCAACAGAGCTTTATTTAGCTCTGTCGGTACAGAGTATTATACTCATTTAATTTGAGTGTTGTAGCTACTAAGCTCTGTGTTGGTAAGCCTGGTTGTTCGGTACTAACTTCATTTAGTTGCTTTGCTCTCAACGCTTTACTATATCTTCTTGTCATTGTCTTTGTTCATTGATACTGACTGTTTTTTCAATCCGTTATATTATTAATTTAATTAGTTGAAATATATTAGTTATAAATTTTGTGACCATAATGGCGAAAACAGTGTACTTGATTGGTGATGTGTTAAGTGAATTAGTTGGAAAAAAATTACCCTCTCTGAAAGAGGTTATGTCACTTTTATTTTATTATCTTGATACGAAAAATATTTCAGTTAAAGAAAGTATATCAATCACTATCGACAAAGTTTTTGAAATTTGGTGTGCGGCACAAATCCCGACAAGAGAGAAAAGATCTGCTTTTTTGCAACTAACCTCAAATCACAATCGATGAAAGAATTTACACAAAAACCGTAAAATGAAAAAGTCAAAGTCTCAAAAAAAAAAGGAATCCGTTTTTCAGGATGAATTAAATAAACTATTTGATGTAGCTCATTCGGATGTTTTGAATATACTGAACAAAGAAAAAAGATTATTTTATTTGGGACAAAAATCTTCCAGTCGAGTTTTATTTCATATAATTCTTAACCAATTTTAGAAGATGTCGAAGACATGGATGTTGATATCAGCAATTATGATAATAATAACAATAATAGTGATGATAATAATAATGAAGAGAACATTGATAGCAATGATAACAACTATAATAATAATGGTAATGATAGTAATAATAATGTCGGAGAGTTTGATAATGACAATGTTAACTATTATTGTGCAGTTGAGACTGATGATGTTGCTAATCATGAAATATCAAGTCATACATCTAAATTATCTCAGAAATCTTTGGAAAGTAATACTTCTCGTATAATCTCTGATTATGAAGATGAAATGCCAAAACAACAAGTTCCAAAAATGGATATAATGACACCAGAACTTGCTGCGGCTTTGGATAGAGCTAACGTGACTAGTAGGATGGCGACTTACATTATTGCTGCTTTATTATCTAGCTTGAACATTGATTGTGCAAGCGTAAACTTTAGTCATGTGACCATTCACCGAGCAAGGGAAAAATTCCGGAAAGAAGCGGCGTTAAATCTGAAGACTAATCTGGAAACTGACAATTATGTACTACATTTTGATGGAAAACTGTTATCAGATATTACAGGTACAGAACAAGTTGACCGGCTTGCGATTATTTTATCATCATCAGGTAAATTTCAACTGTTAGGAGTTCCTAAACTAGAATCTGGGACTGGACAAAACCAAGCTTCAGCTATTATTAAAATAGTAAAACAATGGGATATTAATACTGACAACATCAAAGCATTGTGTTCTAATACTACGACGTCAAATACGGGTAAATAATTTATTAATAAAAAAAATATAACATGGTTGATGACCGTAATGTTTAAATGCTAAATCAAATCAGATTTTTAGTATTAACCATTAATTTTCAAGCTATGAGTTATTTTTTTTTCAAATTGAAAAGATTTCTCCGTACTACTCTAAAAAATCGATACTTGACTAGCAATTTTATTTTATTTTTTCAGGAATCAGAAATGGTGCCTGTGTATTAGTAGAAAAGGCTCTTAGTAGAAAACTGTTGTACTTGCCATGCCGACACCATATTTTTGAAATTGTTCTTCGAAGTGCATTTGAAGTATACTGGCCTGCTTCGTCTGGCCCAAACGTTCCAATTTATCAGAGATTTAAAAAGAAGTGGGATGAAATTGACCAATCAAACTTTACGGCTGGTATTTCTGACACAAAAGTTTTGGAAGTAATAACACCAATCAAAGATGAGATTTTGAAATTCGTTAATAATCAAATAGAAGTAAAATTTTTTAATCCAGCGCTAAAAAATTATTAACTGATGTTAAAGTGGAAAAGAAAAATGTATAAAGTTCAGTATAATTATCAATTTTACTCTGATTAATTAACTTGCCGTCGTGATTAAAAATATTGAAAGTCAGTTTCACATGACTGTTATACTTTCAATCATCTTTAACGATTAAAATTGCGTTTGTAAAATATATTATAACTTTTGCCTCAGATCAGTTAATAATAATTAGTCTTCTCAACTTTGAAATTGCGATATAATTAATTTAATTTTGACTTTTAACTTTTTTTATAGATGGATCATTATCGAGACGATTACCGTGAACTTCTGGAATTATCATTAATATTTTTGGATACTACTACCACAAATATTACATTTAAGCATCCTGGAGCGGTCCATCATGCAAGGTGGATGGCTAAAGCAATATATAGTTTAAAAATTTTTTTATTCAGAAATGAATTTCATCTTACTAAATCGGAAATAGATGGATTACGAGAACTTTGTTTATTTATCATAATATTCTATTTAAAAGCTTGGTTTACTGCACCGTGTGCTATTACAGCACCCAATAATGATTTAACTTTGATTAAAGAATTAATTTCATATGAAAAATTTAATAATAATCTTTCACAGACATGCTCACAAAAATTAGCCGATCACTTGTGGTATTTAAACAACGAGCGCAAAAAGCGACTTGTATAGCGGGAAGATGGAAGCGAAAAGGCTAATGATAATAATTTCGTCTTCTTCCTCGTAGACTTGGGAAGAAGGCTTTTGCGCATGTCTAGCGAGAGCGATAACCAATCAATAAATTCGTTCTATTGATGTCGACATCGATAGCCAATACCAAAAATTGATATATGTGGCGTGATCGAGTAGTCGGTTTGCGCAAGCGGGGTGAATTTTGCGGGAACGAGCGCTTGTCAGGTGCGGCTCGTAAATTTGGGGAGCCCACAGTGACGTATTGCTCACTGAGTGGGCCTGTTCACTGAACAAATACTCTGTACCGACTAAGCTAAATAAAGCTCTGTTGATATTATTCATATAAAAAACATTTGATCAAGTTTTATAGTAGATTTAATTGATTTATTTATTTACAGAATTTTCATATTATTTTGAATAATATGCAATGATGAGTGTTTGGTGAGTTTGTGTAATAAGGAACTTTACATTTTCCTCTTACAAAAATTTATAAATTTTATAAATTATTAAATAAATTTGTTATAAGAAAGACCAAAAAATCATTTATGTGACATTTTTAACGTTTATATTTATATATTAGTGCATTTCGTGAGTTAAGTATTGAATTAATTAGTAAAAAAAAAAAGTTTACAGTCTCAGGTTAACGGAATTAAAGTAATTTTACATAAAAAATAATAAAAATATGGCATATGATATTTTTTTGTATTTTTATTGGAAAATATTTGAAATTTTTTATTAGTGTTATCTTTGACCGCGGATATCTTTGAAGCCGTTAATCTGAGGAACTTTGGTCTTCAGACATTTTTTGTAGAGCGTAAAATTTCCTACAAATATCATTTTTCAGATTGTTGTTATGATGAACCGTTCCAAAGTAATAGAAATCAAAAAATTAAAAAAAATTTTTCCCGTGTTATTTAAATGGAAAATAAAGAAATGGATACAGGCGAATCTTACTATTGATATTAAGAGCTCACATGGGCGCCAAAATTTTTGTTTTTAGGTATACTATCAATTTTTAGACACCAAAAGAAAAAAAAAATTCGTCTTTTTTTGAAACACCCTCATATATATATACAATATAACGCGGCTTATCCGGACGATAGCGTCTCTAATTTATAATGGATCTCTTCCAAACTCAACATACTTAATCTTTAGACGAATACTAAGGCCAAGTTCAAAGATGAGCTCAATCGGTCAGGTTCAGAAGTTATAGGGTTTCAAAATTTCCAAAATCATAAAAATTCATATTTTGGCCGATTCTTTCGCGGATAACTTTTGAATAAAATAACTTATCAAATTTTTTTAAATCGTATTTCAAAGCTCGTTAAACGAGCTTCAATTTTCATACTATTTTATTCTCCTAAACTTAAAATAACCTATTCGTCTGTAGGTTTTTGATGAAATTTTACTTTTGCAGTCGTTTTTTCGATCAATTTGTCCATAAAAAATTATGTAATTATTATTATTATTAACATTTATGATTAAAATTAGCTGTTTGTAAGATCTACTTTCGTTTCGGCTGCCGAATGGCCTTTTTTATAAATTAAATAGTAGTTACAATTATCGCTTTAATGACGCCAGGGTCATTAATGTCGAGACATACACAGGACTAAGATATTTTTCTCAGAAAATATTTTAAAAATAAAATTTTAGTTTCACATTTATTTCAAAGAAGAGCTATGAAAACAGAATAAATAGGGCCGTATTTGATGAACAAAGTAAGAGATAAGGGGAAAATATATTTAACATCTTGTGTACTTAGGCTAAGAAAAAAATAGTTACAATGACGGCTAAAAGAGAAACTTTTTTTCCAGATGGTTAAAATTAAGTATTTCCGTTGGTTTCCATTTATTTAAGGATTCTAAAGTTTATTTAATAAGATAAAGCTTCAATAATTTGAAGTAATAAAATTCAAGTAGATAAGACGATACTTTACTTAGATACAATTTCAATTTAATAAATTATGAATATTAAATAATAAAAGTAAAATTCAAAATTATTAAAAAAAAATACATTAGAGTTGATTATATAAAACCAATCCTCATAAATAAAATAGATCTTCATAATCAACTGAAGAAAACAAAACCGAACTAGAACAATCAAACAAATACTTATGAAATTATTGACAATTAAAACAAAATAGACTCTCATAACTTAAAATAAACTCTATAACAAAAGAACTAAGTAAAAACTAATTAACAGAAATAAAAGACAAAAACTAAGGGGTTATTAAGTAGCATAAATAAATTTCATAATCAAATAAAATATTTGATTATGAAATTCATGAGTCAGAATTTCTTAAGCAGGCCACTAAAAATCGACTATTCGATTTTGATATATCTATGAGCATATTTTGATAGCTTCATAGGTTGAAAGTGATACCCTGAAATGATGTTTGAAAATTCCAATTTTTCAAAAATTTACAATCGAGTAAAAATTTCGAGTACTTTTTTTGAAATTAAAATATATCAGTGAATAATTGCTGGATTTCAATGAAACTCGGTTTGTATGCTAAGGAATAGCAGATCAATAGAACAAAAATAATTTACGTGAAAAAAAAAATTGTTTACAATTGATAAGTTTCATAATAAACAAATGATAATTTAACTAACTTCTCGGTGGTGTAGAAAAAAATTTTTTCCATAAAAATATTCGTTGAACTATAAACTAAATGATGGCACAAAAAAATTTTAGTGCTCTCTTACCAGGAAAAAGATATGAACGATTGAATGTGGTAGACAGTGGCCGAGGCGGACGTGCTACGCCGAGCGCTGTTCCTATGCCGAGTTTCCGAACATACTTTTACCTTCTGTAATTTTCCAGGCTAAATAAAACTTTAAAAATAAATGACATTATTAAATATGTATTTAAATTAAGAATTTATTTCTTTACAGATTTTGTAACTTTCATGACAGAACTTTTGCAATAATTTGAAATAATTTTACACTCAAGGGAATTATTTTTACACAGTTTGAACGAATGAAATATACGGGTTCCATGGATGGTTTTTGCTGTTAAAAACCGTTTCTTTAGATAATCTTCGTGTCTTTTATATTCATCTAAAGAACAAAAATTCAATTCAATTTTTTTAAGATATGATTTTGCCCATTCAAAAAGGCCTTTTGTTGTTACAATAGTTTTGTCTTGCAAGTGCAAGGCAAAACTATTAATGCTACCAAAAAAACCATAAATGGAACCCGTACATTTCATTCGAATTGTGAAAATAATTCCCTTGAGTGTAAAATTATTTCAAATTATTGCAAAAGTTCTGTCATGCGAGTTACAAAATTTGTCGAGAAATAAATTCTTAATTTTAATAAATATTTAATAATATCATTTATTTTTCAAGTTGTATTTAGCCTGGAAAATAACAGAAGGTAAAAGTATGTTCGGAAGCTCGGCATAGGAACAGCGCTCGGCGTAGCACGTCTGCCTCGGCCGCTGTCTACTACATTCAATCGTTCATATCTTTTCCCTGGTAAGAGAGCACTAAAATTTTCTTGTGCCATCATTTAGTTAATAGTTCAACGAATATTTTCATAAAAAAATTTTTTTCTACAACACTGATAAGTTAGTTAAATTATCATTTGTTTATTATAAAACTTATTAATTATAAACGATATTTTTTTTTTCACGTAAATTATTTTTGTTCTGTTTATCTGCTATTCCTTAGCATACAATCTGAGTTTCATTAAAATCCAGCAATTATTCACTGATATATTTTAATTAAAAAAAAAAAGTACTCGAAATTTTTACTCGATCGTAAATTTTTGAAAAATTGAAATTTTCAAACATCATTTTAGGATATTACTTTTAACCTATAAAGCTACTAGTCTAGTCGAGAAGTGAGTTTTCCGCGAAAAATCGATCCGAGTCTCTTAAAAATATGGCGATTGGTGCATTGGATTCAGAATTTCATTCTGAGAAAGAGGAATTTTTTAATTTATCCGGCGTTAAGAATTGCATTTGTTATAAACAAAAAACGAAGAGAGAAAAAGGTAGTCTCCATTTTGTAGTTATAACTTCAAAAATATTTAAAATATTTGAAATTTGAAAAAAGATCCTAAAAGAGGAAAAAATTTCAGTAAAATAAGTCTCTACCCTCGGAGTTGTAGCTCCATTATTTATAATATTAATTTAACGTTGAAAATTGGGCTCCGCGCGGCCGTTTCGGTGCCTAGACGTTGCCGCTAAGCAAAGGATGCAACACAAAATAATTTTATTATAACATTCAATATTAATTTAAAAATCTGAATTAATTATAGTGTCATCTAAACACTTGAAGGATTATAGCCCCGCCAAAAAAAAAATTTTTAGCTTGATTTTTGTTTAAGTTATTCAATTGTTAATTAACTAATATTTCGTAGACTTGAGTTTTGATAAAATCTCTTATAAAAGTTTAAAAAATGTGTCTATAAATTTTTTGAGGGAATCGTGTAATAATTATAATAAACAAAAGAAAACTGATAAACAAATAAAATTGAAAATATAAAAAAATTATTATTAAATAGTCCGATAATTACTTTATAAAATTGTTCTGAATCATAAAAGCCATAACTT
>JZSA01006653.1:0-13588 GCA_000956155.1 Cotesia vestalis | reverse complement strand
TCCTCTTTTAGGATCTTTTTTCAAATTTCAAATATTTTAAATATTTTTGAAGTTATAACTACAAAATGGAGACTACTTTTTTCTCTCTTCGTTTTTTGTTTATAACAAATGCAATTCTTAACGCCGGATAAATTAAAAAATTCCTCTTTCTCAGAATGAAATTCTGAATCCAATGCACCAATCGCCATATTTTTAAGAGACTCGGATCGATTTTTCGCGGAAAACTCACTTCTCGACTAGACTATACCAAAATATGCTCATAGATATATAAAAATCGAATAGTCGATTTTTAGTGGCCCGCTTAAGAAATTCTGATTCACATGTAAGTGAATGCGTAGGTGCTCATACCCATCCACTTGCAATAATTGGTATCTTAATCTTTGATGCAAATAATGATTTGTATAAAGAAAATCATTCCTTAAAAATTTTTTATTGTTTAAAAACGTATTTGTCAGTTGGTCAATTTTTCTCACCTTTCAGAAATAATAATTTTCCTGTTACTATTAAAATGAAAGTCAATTTATAATTCTCAAAAAATAAACAGTTCCTTAATATTAATTGTAAGTGCAATAAAAATTTTTCAATCAACAAAGATAACGACAACTACGACAATTACGTTAAAAATTGTTATTGCCACTCTAAACTTAGTCAAATGACGAGTACGACCATAAATGATTGAATTGAGTGTTAACTTCAATGAGGGTGGAAAAGGTATTTGAAATAAAATTATCTTTACGAGAATTAGCGTTAAAGATTGAAAGTTGACTGAACAGCAGTTTCAGATGGTGTCTTGAATAGCTTAACCGATAGAGCTTTTAGCGCGTAACCAAATGGACCGGGTTCAAGTCCTGGTCTGGGCTATCCAAATTATTTTTTGGGTTACCGAAAAATTCCCACTGAGCAGGGTCCCCCCTTTTCCTTTTATCCTTTCTTCCCTCAATTCCCCAATTTGTCTTTGATAACACATTTAGCTATGAATTATGACTTTTTTTGTTAAGAAAAAATTGACCAGTAATAGGGTTACGATTCCACTGCGAAAAACTTTTAGCAAATTTCGTGGTTACGGTGGGGCAGGAAAGTAAAAAACGTCTGAGATCACATGAGACAAACATGTGATCTGAGGCTTTCTTTTCTCGCAGAGATGAAAATTGCCACTTTCCGCCCCAAGGTCAAAATAGTATATTATACACCTAGGGAAGTAAAGTAAGAAATGTCTCAGATCACATGTAATTGTTGGCCGAGGCGAAGCCGAGGTCAACAAATATGTGATCTAAGGCTTTTTCACTTACTTCCCGAGGAGTGTATGCTTTTTTTTTTTACTCGACGAAGGCAGGTCGTTTAGCGAAGAGGGCTGAAAGTTGGTTGCTTTTAAACGGGATGTCGTTTGCTCGTTGGTCGCCCCTTTTATTTATTTAAGGGCGCCACTGGATTTTTCGACTCAGTATCCAGAACTGGACCAGAACATGGAGTATAGGGCAGGGTCGTGAGAGATTGCTGAAAGGAATCAAAAGTTAAACATAGAAATTCGTTTTACAAAATTATTTATTTATCCATTCCTCTTTACAATTGAGATAAAGGCCGATATAACAATGTATTAAAATTCTCAGGATAAACCCATTCACACTCAACTCACATACGGTTATATTTCGCGCTGTCTAGCTGACCCTCACATCGCTGTAGTGCCCGCTGTCCACTAGACCCTCACGCTACTCTATCTACTTCGCACTGTCCACCGGACTCTCACGCTACTCTATCTTAGTTCACGCTGTCCCACGAACCCTCACGTCACTGTGCTGGACCCTCACGTTACTACACACACTGTCCACACAGCGCACGCTGTCCCACGGACCCTCATGTTACTCTAAGAGATCTACCCCGAAGCCAGAGGAGTATACCATGAAACCGAGGTAGACTCTTTACGCACACACAACCACACTATTATAATTTCCATAATAATAACAATAATACAATAAATTATTTTCTATTACTAAAATAATTCCACTCTTATTTCCTAATTGCCATTTCTTAATTACTAATTTCATTTTCCTATATCCTAATTACTAAATTACTGCCGTGTTCTTGATATTACTACAATAATTATTTAATTCCAAGAGTTCTTTGCATCTTGAATTAATCTTATTTTTCCAAATCCGAGATTTTATTAAATAAATTGTAATCCATTTATTTTTAGTCAAAGTTAATTTAATTTCGATATTTGAGTAACCTTAATTATTGTGTAAATTATTTTCATTTAATTTAAGCTATTTATTCTGAAAGGAATCAAAAGTTAAACATGGAAATTCGTTTTACAAAATTATTCATTTACCCATTCCTTCTTACAATTGTAATAAAGGCCAATATAACAATATATAAAAATTCCCACGAACCCTCACGTCACTGTGCTGGACCCTCACGTTACTACACACGCTATCCACACAGTGCACGTTGTCTCACGGACCCTCACGTTACTCTAAGAGACCTACCCCGAAGCCTGAGAAGTATACCATGAAACCGAGGTAGACTCTTTACGCACACACAACCACACTATTATAATTTCCATAATAATAACAATAATACAATAAATTATTTCCCATTACTAAAATAATTCCATTCTTATTTCCTAATTGCCATTTCTTAATTCCTAATTTCATTTTCCGATTTCCTAATTATAATTATCCTAATTACTAAATTAGTGCCGTGTTCTTGACATTACAACAATAATTATTTAATACAAGAGTTCTTTGTATCTTGAATTAATCCTATTTTTCCCAATCCGAGAATTTATTAAATAAATTTTAATCTATTTCTTTTTAGTCAAAGTTAATTTTATTCCGATATTTGAGTAACCTTAATTATTGTCTAAATTATTTTCATTTAATTCAAGCTATTTATTTCATCCATCTTGAACAATAAAACTTCACTAATTTTTATTTCCCTTGTAAATGTAAAATTATGACAAACGTTTATTTGGTTGTGAACCGAGAGATTTTATTTTATTTTATAATTGAACGAATACTTTAGTTACGACCTTAAGTGTCCTCTACTCTAAGTTTGAACGCGGGAAGATGGCCGACTATCTCTCTCGGTCTTGCGTCTCTGTCTCACAACTTTTGACGATTTCTTACGAACGAAATTTACAAATATTTTATTCTTTACCTTTAACTAATTAATTTAAACAAGCATTTCAACAATTATTATTTGAGCCTAATTTTTACTGTTAATTTATTTTACGCAAATTCAAATTCTATTCACAATTAATTATTGAACTATTTCCGGATTTTAATTTAATTTTGCTTCTGACGATTTTTACTAAACTTTACACTGAGAGATTTTAATGAATTAATTTTAGTGTTGATTAAATAATTTTATCTTAAATAATTTCAATTTCGGTTAACTCAATTCCAATTTTTCCTGGCTTAAATCAAATCATTAATTTAACGATTACTAATAATTTTTATTTTACACACGACATGAGGATATGAAATTAATAACCCGAAATATGTTCCTAGTATTATTAACCCAGATAGGCTTATTTGTAAAATAATTAACCTGACTAAGACAATCATTTTTCCTGAACAAATTAATTAATAACCCGAAATAGGTCCTGGTATTATTAATTAATTGTTTTATAATTTTTTTCCAATCTTAATTCTAAATTTAATTTTAATTCGTAAAATACTTGATTGTGACCGGACGCGAAATGGCGATGACCTTCAGCCGACATAAGGCCTGGCTGACGCCGCGAATCCGAGAAATTAATTAGACATTATTTTTGTACCTGGAGTTATTTCGCTTTTCCTTAATTTTTTATCAGCAATCACTCGTCGCTGCACTCCTTGTTGAATTTTCTGCGTACAATTTGTCCTCGGTGAGGTTCTCAATTTTCGCGGCAATGTCCCAGGTCACCACGTCGCGTTCTATCCTCCTCAGATTTTAGTTCCCTGTAACAGCAAGTTGGCATTAGAAATTTGTAACAATTTAATCAAATCTAAGCATCTGGGATATCGGCCTAGCAGGCATTAAATTTGTCAAGTTTTCATCGCCTCGTTCCACTTTAGAGCGAGCGAATTAAAAATAATTACCTGAGTTGAGTTCTTCGCGAGGTATTAACTTCGACAGTTCGATCACAATGAATTTTCCAATTTTTGTTGGTTTGGTTCTTTCTTCACTCTGTTATTCCCCACTCTCTCTTTCTCTCAGCGCCGGCGCTTCCACTTTGGGGACTTACTTACTAACTTATACCTACTGGTGCGAGTACTTCAGAGCACAGCGCTCCGGGGAAACGGTCGATAATTAGCTAAAACGGCTTGGAGACCTTCTTCGGATAAGGAAGGCCCCGTGTACTCCGTTACAGCTTTCTGTCCGTCGACCAGAAAAATAGCATACACTTCTCGGGAAGTAAATAAGACAGCCTCAGATCACATATTTGTTGACCTCGGCTTCGCCTCGGCCAACAATTACATGTGATCTGAGACATTTCTTATTCTACTTCCCTAGTTGTGTAATATACTATTGTTGATTATAGTTTTCGTACTTATTTTCTCGTGTTTAAACTTGTTAATTATTATGCCATTTGTTCATAATTTGTTCTAAGCCTTTAATTAAACATAGTGTTAAGTCGCTTTATTCACTTTACACAACCCTGCCAATCGAACACATGATGACAAGAAATTTAGGGCAGTTGTAACTGTTTCTGGTGCCGAACTTTCCAGATAAGTCAAAATATTAAGCAGCTACTGGTCTTGCTCGATACTCGAGGCTACTTTCCATATTATGATGCATACAATATCAGTGACATATAAATTAATAATCGTTCAAATTTTTCCATCTATATTTACCTTGCAAAATCTTGTTATAGTTGAAATCTGAAACAGAAAGAACACCGATTATACAAAACAATACAATATGATTCAAACGAATTGAAATATTCATCACTTTTAATTCTTTCAAATAATGTCAATCCTTCTCAAAATATCATATTATCCAAATAGATTGAAAAGTGTTAGACATTTTTGATCCTTCCAAATACTTCCAACCACCTTTTGGTAGATTTCATTGAAATCTAACTATTACATTTGTCCTCATAACGGAACTTTTGAAATATATATATTAGGGTAATTCAAAAAAAAATTTTTAATTTTTTTTTTTAACTCTTACCCTCTCAAATGTTTCTATTTGATATAAAAAAAATTCTCACCAAACACGAGCCCTATAGCTCAACTCTAGAGGTCGCTATTGTTTTTTTAATTTCCCATTTAATTAACATGGGAAAAATTATTTTTTGTTTTAAATTGAATTTACACAAAATTCACGCAATTTTTTTTAAAAAACCATTTTATATTCTTCAAGTAGAGTCTTCGAGCATTACAAAACTCTATGACAAAGTACGATTATCTTTACATAAAGACTAATTACAGCTATTTAAAAATTACTAAATTTCGAAATTTGAAGAATGCTTGGAATTATTTTTTTTTTTGCACAATCCTTAAAATTTTCACTTAATTTCGAAAATGGTTTTCAGCACGTAGTGTAGGTGGCAGCACACATGATATCAATAAGATAACTGAATTAAGTGTATGATTACAAGTAATCATAGATTATAATTTTGTCACATATGTTTCTATATTAATAATCTAACAAAAAAATTGAACATGTTCATTCTAGTTAATAGTTTTTTATTAATGATAATTAGAGTACAATGTTGCAGTTAAGAAAAATACGCCTTTCTGATACGCTATTAATTTGAATTATTCTGCATTGGCAAGTGTTGTTTTAGTACAGTTTGGGAATTTTTGCCTGTGATGTTGAATTAATTGGAGTAAAAGTTGTTTTTGCTCTTCGTTTCTCGTTAAACAACGATTGTAAGCAGTGATAAGAGCTACACCTCGCTCCGCTACATCATTGACGACTTCTAAACTTTTCAAAATTTTTTTACCTTCAATGTAATCTTGATTTGTTTCCCATAAATCTGGGTGAATATCAAAGAACCCATACGACAATTGGAGCTGTTTAAAAAGAAAAAGAGACTCCACACTAATGAAAACACTTAGATCTGTTTGAACTAATGTATCCAGATCACTCTCTTTCACGTTAAATCTTATTTCCCGCGTGTTATCACTTTTTTTATGTTTAATAGCGTTTATCATTTTCAATTTGATGTCTACTGTTATTCTTTCATCAAAAAAAGATAAACCAATTAAATGTTAGCATATATTCCGCTAGGCGGCGTATAAGTAACAGTTACCTGTTTTTAGTGCTCTAACAAATATTAATTTTTAATAGTAAATTTCAACAATTATTACAAATAAATTTTTTATTATTTTGTTGAATTAAATTGGCCTTTTTGTGGTATTAATTATTATTGCAAGTCTCAATCTTTCCACAGTTATTATATCTCACCTGAGTGGCACATGGCCGTGTGATTGTGGTCTATCATTAACCTATACCTATCTTAATATATTCGATATTCAATTTTTATCTAATAATCTTATTAACTACCTAATATCTAATCTGTGAAACTGTGTTTACTTAGTGCCGTGTGATTACTATTATTTTTGATCAAAACGCTACTCTTTGTGGTCTTATCTTCTTTATTTTTTATACTGAGTAACACGTGTCTGAAGAGTTCTCGTCTTAGCATCAGCTTATGACTATTATTACTCTTAAATCAAACTTTTAAAATGTCTGTGCAAAATCAGTAAAAATATTTTTTTCTTTCTACACAATGAGTTTTTAGTTTGTTTGGATAGTGGCACGTGGCTGTGTATGCCTGATCTGCTTTAACCTATAAAGTTTCACACTCATATAATTGAAAGTAGCGATCATTACATCAACTCTATTTTTTGTCATCACGTATGGTCAAAATGCCTCCACCCAGTCAAGCAGAGAAGTGTAGAGGTTGTGCTAGTAGAGTTGCCGGAGATGCTGTTACCTGCTCTGGCTGCCAATCTATCTTTCACCCTAGCTGTGCTAGGCAATCCGGACCTATCTCTGGCGGAATGTATCAAAGATGCTGTGGACGTCGAGGCTCAATCTCCATTGATGATATTCGTGACCTTCTATCATCAGAATTGAATAAGTTACGCATTGATTTTAAAACTGAATTTACAGCTATAACAGACAATGTCACTGAGCTTAAAAATTAAGTTGAAAAAAGCACTAAAATTTTCAATGAGAAAATTACTAATATAGAAATTGAAAATCATGATATTAAAAAACGGCTTAGTGAAATTGAATCTCAGATTCTAAAACTTGATGAGAACAATACTAATGTTTATGGTGAAAATTTGAGTTCCAATATATTGCATGAATTTGAAGATAGGCAATCGAGGAGAAACAACGCAATTTTCTTTGGCGTCGATGAAGCAGCATCAACTAATGCTGCGGAACGCCGCAAAACTGATCAAGATACTGTGCAAACCATTTGTAACTCGATTGCTGAAAATATCATCATCACTGGATGCACTCGCATTGGTAATTTCTCTACAGTTTCTCTTCAACCTCGTCCACTAAAAGTATTCTTTTCTTCACCGAGAACTAATTCACCGAGAACTAAAGGACAGGATATCAGCGGGAGAACAGGGTCTTCGTATCATACAACGAGCTGGTACTCTGACCATCATAGCGACTCGTCGTCCTACGTCAGCATCGACCCCGAAAAATTCTCAATAATGAATAAGAGTTTCTCTTCGCTCTTAATTTACTATCAAAATGTCAGGAGTATTAATACTAAGCTTAATGATATTTTTCATAAAACTTATTTACCTGAATTTGATTTATATATATTTACTGAAACCTGGCTTAAACCAGGTGTTTTCAATTCTGAAATTTTCTCTAATATGTACTCTATTTTCAGATGTGATAGACGTGAGATATTCAGGAACTGTATTAAAGATATTAAAGATATTCGAACCAACTTTAATGTAGCAAACCACTATAAAAATGGAGATTTCACAAACACTAACAATATCTTTTCTTGATAACAAAAATTGATTTTGGAACATGAATATTTTAAGAATGTAGATAGCTTTTGCAAGCCATCTCGCATGATGCATGGCTCCAGGAAGTTTAAATTTTATTCCTTTAGGTGGTGTACCACCTAAAAATATATATGCTCCAGCAGTTCTTGATTGTCATCTCTAAGATGAAATATCTGAGATAAAAAATATCAAATTAATATTATAATTGATAAATAACTAATTTCAATTTATTTGAACTTTTATTAATTACTTGTAGCTGATCCAATATGAACTGTTTAATTTCTTCAACTCTTTCACCTAAAACTTCAACAACTCTAGCATCCTGTAAGCCAATTTTATAATTAGACTTGTCAATTAAACGCCATTTTTTTTAAATCTTTTAAAAATCGGAACCTCTGGCCCTTTCGTGACTGGCCAAGAAACTTCGAATACGTTTTTAGGAATTATTTCAAACACATGATGGCGACAAGCAAAATGCAAAAGATTTCTCTCTAACATTTTTTCTATTACAACGCAGGTACCATTTTTAAGACCTTAAAATGTGAAAAAAAAATCAATATAATTGTCAAATCATTTTATACAATTTCAATTCAATAATCTGTTTAAAAAATTCAATCAAAATAAAATCATCATTACCAGTATTTTCAGCTGCAGTGTCAAAACACATCCCTTTGATTCGGTCTTTTAAATTCCACTCACCTAAAGTTTCTACGATTGCTGTCGCTTGCTTAATTGCTGTACCTTCATCTATCTTAAGGACACCTAACAGATGTTCCAAGTTCAATCCTGTCACAACAACTGGTAAGCGATCGATTGTTTCTATTCCATAAACTTCAGGGAGTATTTTCTCATTCCAATGTAGAATCAAATTTTCAGGTACTTGCAAAGTTTCTTTCAATTCTTTAGTGAAGGCTTCACGAATTTCCATTCTTCTTCAACGAATAGTACTATTACTGATTAATGCGTTCGGAACTTTCACTTCCATACTAGGTAAAGTGGCGGCTAAGATGAACGCTGCACTTCTGCTGCTTGTGTTCGTTCTATCAAGTGCAGCAACAAGACCCGGACTAATAATATCAATTTTTTCCGATTGTGAATTATTAATAAATTCATCAGAATAATTGGAATCCGTGCGTTCTACTGAACAAGACGTGGAAGATTTCGATGTCAAACCAAAAATGGAACTGCTACCACGACTCAAGCTTTGGCTGAAATCTAAAAACAATTTGTAAATTAGAATTTATAGAATAAAAAACTGATTTGTAATATTATAAGTACCCGTGCAATCGTTGTTTGGTTCTCCACCTAAATCTGAATTAATTAGAGTCTCTGTCGAAACTTCTGAATTGACAGATGTCAAGAAAATACTATGTCGATTTGACGTTTTCCATTCTTCATTTCAAAATTTTGACTGAACTTCTGTTAAGGGATGAGCTGAGTTATGACTGGATATATCAAACAAATTTTTAAGCCGATTTGTAAATGCATGATGTTTTATTTATTGACTCTGTGTTTTCTTTTTTCTATTTTTCTTCAAAAGTTCCCACTCTCGATAAACTTTCATGATTTTAGAAACAGCGTTATATGTTTGACACACTGGGATACCAGTAGGTTTCCAAACTTTAAAAACATCACGAATCACTTGATTAAAACACAGTCGAATTGTAAGGTTAGGATCTGTGTGTTTGTAGAAAAATAATTGCAACACATTTCTTATGCTCGGTAATTTTCGTTGACTTAATTTTTTACATGAAAAACCAAGCAAATAAATTTTTTTGTAGCCATTTCACTGATAACAATTGAAAGTACTAAAATATATAAAGAATATACAACGATTTTTTCGAAGATATGTGTCACCGACAATGACGATTTGACAACTATACCGTATGATCTAGATATCATGTGTGCTGCCACCTACACTACGTACTGAAAACCATTTTCGAAATTTGTAATATACAAAAATTCAATGCTTACTAATAGTTTAAGTGAAAATTTTAAGGATTGTGCAAAAAAAAAAAATAATTACAAGCATTCTTCAAATTTCGAAATTTAGTAATTTTTAAATAGCTGTAATTAGTCTTTATGTAAAGATAATCGTACTTTGTCATAGAGTTTTGTAATGCTCGAAGACTCTTCTTTAAGAATATAGATTGGTTTTTTAAAAAAAATTGCGTGAATTTTGGGTAAATTCAATTTAAAACAAAAAACGATTTTTCCCATGTTAATTAAATGGGAAACTAAAAAAACAACAGCAACCCCTTAGAGTTGAGCTATAGGGCTCGTGTTTAGTGAGAATTTTTTTTATATCAAATAGAAACATTTGAGAGGGTAATAGTTAAAAAAAAAATTAAAAATTTTTTTTGAATCACCCTAACATATATATATATATATATATATATATATATATATATATATATATATATATATATATATATATATATATATATATATATATATATATATATATATATATATATATATATATATATATGTTAGAGAGTGCCAAAATGTAACTTCCGTGAGAAACCTTTTAAATTTAAAATTTTAAGTTCCGCTTTTAACAGGGGCTGCGTTTGGGTATTTCCTAAGATATTTTGGAGTGAGACAATAAATTTGATTTTCATTGAATTTTTGAATAGAAGCTTAGTTTGGACACTTCCGCAGAAAATTCAAAATTTGGCCGGAATTGCCCAATTAAATCTGCTGTTAACAATTATATGAGAATCAAATAAATCCTCTCCCCCCAAAATATCTCACGAAATGCCCAAATACAGCCCCTGTTAAAAGCGGAACTCAAAATTCCAATTTTAAAAGGTCCATCACGGAAGTTACATTTTGGCACACCCTTATATACATATATATATTATAATCGAATTTTTCAATTTATAATCAAAATCTCTTCAGTGATACAAGTGTTCGATCGAAAAAGTTTTTCGCGCTTTCAGACCTTGACGTTAGACGCCAATTTATAATCGAAATTTGCACGAGGGTGTACGGGAACTCAATTCTAACTAAAATTCTAAATTATACTTCGGTATCTTTCCGATTTTCAGTCTCGGGTCTCAATTAAACTAGGGCGCCAGGTAATTTTCAATCACTGGAATTACCAAACCAGTGAAAACGTACTCAGATAATTTTTATTCGCTAGAAATTATCGAACTAGTCAAACTTAAACCAAACTTAAACGAAAACGTTAACTTAACCTGAACTTGAACGGGATTAGATAGTTTTGATTCGCTAGAAATTATCGAAACTAGCCAAAACGTAAACTTAATCGAAAACAGAAAAACTTAACAAAGTATAGACTAAAGGACCAAAGACTGGAAAGACAACGGGATACCTCGGGGTTGCTCAGTGTGCGGGTTTGTGGAGAGAGGGCGTAATTCGAGTAGAGAGTGGATCTATGATTGCAACAATTTTATTCGCTACACCAAAAATTTATACTTGAAACAAAATCCTTATTTATTCAACATACTTTATCTTAATTAACAAACTTGATCATAACCACGACAAAATTATCGGAACGGTACAGCTAATAATAGTCAACGCTATCGTCATTCTACAGACCCTTACTTTTATAAAATAAAACAAATAAATAAATAAATCTTTACAGCTTTAATATTGATCTCAGATAAATAAATAAATCTTAGCAACTAGAATAATAATCTCAAATGAATCTGTTAACGGGACTTTAAATTATTTATAATACAAAATTATTCTATAGAACAGATATTTAATGTCTCAAGTCGAAGAACTCAATTATTAACGCTCAAATTACAATAAATAAAGCGATCTGATACCTGATAGAAACAATGTCGATGCTGAGTAACTTTTTATTTTATTTTAAACACATTTATAAACTCTGTATTTTTATCTGGAGCCCAACATAAAACACAAATGACTAAAATCTTAACCTGGAACTGAAACGATACGCACGTCCGATCACCTGAAGTGATCAGCGGCAACTGTCAGACTCGACTGTGCGACTGAACTCTACGAAGTCCAAAACTCAACTCTACTTAAACGTGACTCGCTCACAAACTAAAATCTCTATGATCAAATAATTCCCAAATATTTTAATCGTTAATCAAACAACTGAAGCTCCGAGTTCGGATCTTCCTTTGGTGGATGCTCTCCAGGAACTGACTACGGCTGGGATCGAAACCAAAAACGTAACTCAAAACGTAACTTAAACTAAAACTTATCATAAAATATAAGCGTAACTTAAACTGATCCTATATGCTTTTGTCATGTTCCTCCACGTCGAAGCGCTGGCATCTCAGCCAGACCTAAGCATTCCACCTGGAAGTCTCAAAGGGTTAGACTGGTGTCTGACATCAAACGGAACCGGCTGACTTATAGTCCCGCTCCGCGGTAACGTTGACTTACCCACGTCCTCTGCAGCCTTAAAACTCATTTGAAAATTCGATTTTCAAAAAAAGGGATAAAACCAATAAGTTCCCGATTTTCGAAAATTTTTAATTTTCTTAGCAGGAAGTTAAAAAGGTTTACAAATATTCATATAAAGCTAATCAAAAATCTCACTTTTAGGTGCGCTCTATGCAGGTGTTGATCACACAGCCTTGAATAATATTTTAGCATGTCTTAATGTAGCGCAAACCTCCGACACTTTATTCAAACGACATAAGAGAGAAGTGGGGCCAGCCATCGAAAAAGCTGCTGAGGAAAGCTGCAAAAAAGCAGCTCAAAAAGAACGACACTTAAAAATTGAAAACATTGATAAATTGTGCGATGGATTGGAAGAATAACTTGACTCATCAATTCTAATTAATAACTATGTGGAATTCATTGCAACTCATTAATTTTCTAAGTTGAAACTATCGTTAAGATTTTTTATTGAATTATCGTTTATCAGTCTAAGATATAGCTCATTGTACATGAAATCAAAGTGACATTGTTTTCTCAATGACATAGTTTACAGATTTTTTTAATATTATTACTTGATGTCAATACTGTATTTGAAAAATTTCCGAAAGTGTGGATCAGGAATATTAATTGTCAATTTTGTACTTAAAATTTTTTGAATTGTAAATATTTAAATAAATTTAATAATTTTTTATTTCAATCGATTTGTCTGGAAAGAACATAATGTATTGTTATGTAATTTTGATGATTGAATCTAATTTTTTTTTTTCATCAATTTAATAAATATAAATACTACTATAACAATGTGTAAGTTATTTTAACATTAAATGTTTTGTAACAGGGTAAAATTACCCTAGATCGATAAGTCATCAGACATCGATAAATTCTCGACATAGCACTGGCGCGCCTCGATCTTCAGGGCCTGCCGTGTAGTAATTAAGTGAGGGGTGGAATGGGTAAGTATGCGAACACCGGCGTGTGACAGTCAGAAGAGGTTTAGCAACCAACCACACCGGTCAGCGGAATAACATAAATTCAGGTAATTATTCATTCGCACTTCCAATTTTGGAACGCTGCGATGAAAAAAATTTATTAAGATTGTCTGTACAATCTTATAGACAACGAACCAATTTTATTACCGTTACAGGAATTTATCAAAATTTTATTGGAGCCGGATCCCCGGAGTGGAATTTTGGAAACCAAGGAGCCTCGAATCTTGTCCT